>VWZN01015366.1:11430-59903 GCA_013396955.1 Regulus satrapa | reverse complement strand
GGCTCGCCTCGAGTCTCGGGCGGTGTCCGCGTGTGGGGACATGGTACCGGGGAGCGGCCGAACTTGGATGCCATCCTGACAAAATCGAAGTTTTCCTCCGCAGATCGCTGCGCCTGGTGCTCCGGGCGACAGCAGTAGGGCGTCGGGAGGGACGGGGCTGTCCCCGGGGGACCCTCCGGCAGCCGGGTGGGGCGGGGGTCGTGCCGGAGCCGCAGCCGCGCACCTGCCCCGGCGCCCGGCGGGAGAGGCCCCCGGACAGCGCTCGGCTCTCCCGCTGCCCCAGGCACCTTACATTATGCCAACTCCAGCGGAGGGGTTTTTGCACATTGTCCGAGGGCACCGCTTTGCCTCGGAACTCCGGCACGCTGAGCGGGCTCGCAGGACGAGGGGAGCTGCGTTTCGCGTTTTCCCTCTCTCCTACATCCGTCCTCGGAGCTTAATTTTCCTCCGATACGCTCGCATTGGGTGAAGAACGCCAGCAGTGGAAGCTGCTGGGCTCAGATCTGCTTTAGCGAGCCCGAATCTGAGTACCCGGTCCTGCAAGCACACCTAGGCTGCACGTTCAGCTCTGAGGAGTGTGTCCAGTATCAGTGAACCCATTCATTTAAATAAATTTAGAGATGTATGCTCTCTGCTCAAAAATGTATGCGCTGTGGCACATTTTCATGTAATGCTGATAAAATAATACGTTTGATCCTTCTTGAATAAATTAATTGCGTAAGTTACATGATCTGAAATAGATGGGTAGCTTCCATCAGGGCTTAAATTCCGTGCAAATAGTAGAATTTATGGAAAAGTGAAGATCATTTTAAATAGGCTCAGAGGTTCATGGAGCTCATAAATTTCAAGGACATTGTTTTGTTTTAGAGGGATACTGCTATTAAACGTAATAAAAAGTACTTGAACTTAACCAATCTCTATTTCTTTATATTCCATTCAGAGGTGTTGAATTGGCAATTGTTGTTGGAGGTGGAAATCTTTTCAGAGCAGGATTAATATTGTATGAAAAAAATTACCAGTTTGACTGCTTTTTTGGGTTGTAATGAGGAACAGCAGTAATATATCAATTTAAAGCACACTAAATATTAAGGTTTGTCCTAAATATAGAAATATTCTTCCCTGAGTGCTCTGGAGTTCTCAGCTTCTCTCAGTAGTGGATGTGGCAGCCATTGGTTTGTCTGTGGGCCTGGCTGAATGAAGCGTAGGTGTGAAGTACTGTATTGGATTGGGTTTTTCAGACCAAATTTGCTTATCTTGATTAAAGTTGATATTTAATCAGCTTTGGTTGCTTATTGTCTTAGGCACCAGGGACAAGATGCAGTATGCAACAGCATGGTATACAAAATGTTGCTTTTAGTGGATAGTAAGTCTTGCTGTGGGTCTGAATGCCCACGATAAAAGGACAGAGGCCTGGGTCCTGCAGTGAGCTCTGTGCAGAATGAGGCCAGGATTGTGGATATCCATTCATGCACCTCTGCAGCAGCCAAGATCCACAGGACACGCTCAGCCCTGGGCAGGGCTGGGCCAGAGGCCGTGCCTGACTTCAGGTTTGTGCTGGAAACCATTCTTTGTGCAGCAGTGTGATGTGGCTGTGATCCTAACAAAAGAATCTTATAGTTTCAAAGCTTTTCGTTGGCTTTTCATGGCTGCGGTTTCAGAGTTGGTGCTGTGGTGAGCATAGGGAGAAGAAGAAAAGGGTTCATATGTTCACTGTGCTTTTCCACACCCCACAGCTCTCTCATGGGCTTGCTCGTATGGAAAATGCATCCTTCTTAGAGCCTCCAATAAATCCATCTCTGTGTACTCATGTTTCACATTGCATGTTGAGCTTGTGTGAACTTCCAGTGTCACTACATTTGACAACTGGATTTTATTGATCTATTTATAACTAGAAGGTGTCTGCTCTGAGAAGGCTTTCCTGAGGCAGCAGGGTCAGCAGATATTTTCTGGAAGAAAAGTAGAAAGTCCCAGAAAGAATAAGGAATTGGACCAAGATCTTCTAAGTGTAAATCTCTTTTCTAATTTCAAAGTTTGGTTTTACAGATTTTTCTGGGAGCAGTTATACCAAATGTGAAGCATTTCTGGTAAATTTACAGGCTTGTGACCCAAGAAGGGATTTCAAATTACAGCAGGCTAATGATGGGATTCTCCAGTTTAAATAAAAGCTTGGATTGACTGACAGGCATCCACAGCCATCACCTTATAAATAATTGGATACAACTTCCATCTCCAACACTTCCTCTGATAGTACTTTTAAAACAAGGCTCCCCTGGGACAAGGCATCCAATAACTTCCATTAACAGTGCTGTTGATATTTTGGCATTCAGTTTGATAAATTAGCCAGATTTATTCTTACCTTGCTGCTATATGATGAGTCATATTTATTGCAAAAATTACAGTTTTACATTCAGGTGATATATCTGTAGAAAGGAAAATAGTTGTAAATTGTCTGTATTCTGGAATGCTCTATCCAAGTGCTCAGATTTCTGCCACTTGAGTGCTGTGTCAGGAGTTAATGTGGCTCCTTCAGTTCCCCTTAGAGGACAAAAATGAGTGTTTTCCATCTTGTAGCTCTTAAGAACTGTCCTGGGGTCTTGGACAATGATGTTTAGTAATCTTTTTTAGAAGGCACAACCATTTGGTAGTCAGTGGGCACAACATATTTGAAAAATATAATGTACCTGAATGACTTGCTGGTTGATGAATGTTGCTGTCTTTGCAGAATGAAAAACCAAGATAATTCCTCTAGGTATTACCTTTGTGAGGCTTCAGTGTGTTTACAAAAACCAGATGATCTACACCACCTGGTGCCACTCGCTGTTCTTTGTATGTGCAGAAGACAGACCTTTTAAATTTATAGTCATTTTCTCCTGAGCCTCTTTTACTCTCCCAACCTGATGCCTTTTTAGAACAGACAAAAAAAAAAGTTTGTTTTTGTTTGTTTGTTTGTTTTTTTGGGCAAGGTCAAACCAGACACTGTGTTGTACTAAATCAGGACATTATTTAGTAAGTGTTTATGTTACATATTCAGTATAAAACCCAAGGACAACTGGCTACTGTTTGCTTGACTCTTGATTTCAGGAGTTGACTTTTTCTTTCTCGGGACCATTTTCTGGGGTTCCCAGATGAATGGCACATTCTGAAAGTACATCTGAACAAATGACAACTATCTGTGTTTTATTTTTTCAGTGACTAAAGCCAAAATAATTTTTTTTGTAATGTCTTTCTTCATTGCTTTCCTGATTTTTCCCAAAACCAGACTCTGATCTTGTAGTGGGAAAAGCACTGATGGATAGCTGTGTCTGTCCAGAGCAGTATATTCACCTTAATGAGGTTCTATCAAGGTGAAAGGGCTCTCCCTTGCCCCACTCAGGTCAGTTTGAGCCTGATGGGTGAGGCAGAAACTTGAACTTTTAATGTTGTGTGCATGCACACAACAATTCCAGCTCCTGGAGGATTTAGCCAAGGGGTCGAATCCATGTCCCCCGCTGCTGTTTGTGTTCAGAGCTGGCTTCAGGCTGGACAAGAAATCCAGTTCTATGTAATCCAAAGTGACTTTGCATTTTTCCTGCTTACCAGCCCAGTGGAACTTTCACCTTGCTTTGTTGTGGTGCTCTACGCAACTTAAGGTTCGACGCTATGTCACAAGCAGTAGGTAGTAAAGAAAGCCAATAGTAGTGGTGAAATAAGGTTATATTATTATGCTCAGAATATTTCATAAAGAGCTATCATTTGAATCTTAACTTAAATTTTAAATTCTTTTTCTTACACTCTATAGAGGCCACACTTTATCTGTGCTGAGGCCAGCAAGGGGGATTACAGACTTGCAGTGTCTGTTGACTATGTAACCAGCTGCTTATAGGAAGAAGCTTAAAGGAAAATGTATTACCCTGTGGTGGTTTGTAATCTTGTTCAGGATTCAGATTCTAGAGGAAGGCACAGGATGTGTCATCTTTAATATAGTACATGTGGCCTTTACTGGTTTTCTCTTTGCCTGGTGACTGTTACCAATGTAGCTCAGCCCAGTGTGCCCAGTTGTGGTGACTGGCACGAAGAGCCTGGAGGTTTCTTCCATCTTCACTGCAGTTCCTGTCTCCTGCTCTGAGCAGGGTGACAGGGGCAGGGGGTGAGCAGGATCTTTCTTTTTGTGCAGTGCTCCTGCTGTTACTTGAGGAGCATCGCTGGCTGTGGCCCCTGGTGTGAGTGCAGGCACAGCCTCGGGGGGCTTCGGCCACACACGTTTCTCAGTGTCTGCAGAGCACCTGAGGGTATTTCCCTGTCCCTCCCAAATGTCGAGGTGACGAGTGTCCCACGGGTGTCAGAAACCCACCCACCTAATGCAGAAAGCTTCACCAAGACCCTTGCAGTCGTTTATCCAGCCTCTGCCCTGGGGCACAACCCCAGAGGTCTCTGCTGGATGCAGGGCAGGGTGATGATGATGATGATGATGCTCTCTTGCTCTTGGTACACTTCCCTCATGGTCCCAGTGTTTTTTTGCAGCGTGCCTTGCTTGCAGAACAGGATGTCGGAACCTGGGCAGCATCATGCAGCTCCAGACTTTCTGGCATGGAGAGCCCTCTGCCTGCAGGTGGATTAAAGGGATTACTTAGTGCAGTAAATCAAAAACTGAAACAGGGCAATCTTTTTGGCTCTTCTGTTTTAGGAAGAGTTGCAGGCACGTTGTAGGTTACATAGTAGCCTCAGGTGTTTGAACATACATGTTGTATTATCTGTTTTTAAAAACCATATCCGTGTTTTTTTCCAGCTTCTTCCAATTGAAAGTATTGCTTCAGGCAAGTTATTTTCATAATTAACAAGAGGGAGGAACTCTTTAATCAAATAGGGATGCTGCTTGATGTTATTCTTTAATTTGAAAGCTGTCATTTTAGCACTTTTTAATAACTTGGAGGCTTGTGTTAGTGACACACTATTATGACCAGAGACTCTTTTCCCATGGTGGTAGTAAATAATGCAAAAAGTGATCCCTAGAGGAATATCATAGTTCTTGTTTTTTTTTTTTTGGGTTTTTTTTTTTTTTTCTGTTGTTGTTGGTTTTTTTTAACTAATAGAGTTTTGAAATTTGTCTGATCTATGGAAAGACTTGTAGGTGTACAAATTTGCATTTCACATATTTTACTTTTTAAGGTTGCATCTCAAGACACAGGTAGTCTCACCTGCTGCCACACCTGCCTGTGTCCTGCCAGCAGGTACCCCTAACTTGTTGGCACTGTCTGTGTAAGTCTTACAGGACCTGTGTCATATTTCAAGTCGATGCATTAGTCACAAAATCTCGGATGTCTCAAACTCTGTCCCTTTCCACTTTAATCATGCACTTTTACGCTTCACTCAGCTGCATCGAATGATGTTCATGAATATATGATAGTAAAAAGAACAATGCTGGTGGTGACTGATGATGATAAATTACTGTATTTATCCATTAGGAAGGACATTGGGTGACCTACAGATCGGAGGCTGAAGCTAAAAGACCTTTTTTAATCTTTCTTAACACTGCTGGCAACAGCCACATAACTTATTATGTGTTATTTATGTAGAAAATCTGTAAATAGTTTTGACCGATTCTAAGATAAAATAGATAAAATAAAACCCCTCTGGCATTTGGAGGATATTGCCTAAGAAAATCAATTAGGGAGTATTAAACAATGTGATAATTTAAGGAAAATAATGATTCTTTAAAAGCTTTTGGGGGCATATTTTAGACTGCCTGGGGCAATATTTGCAATTTGCAATTCCTTTGGGGAGGAAATAAAAGCCTTTTGTAGCTTTCCAAAAAACAAACTGGGCCAATATTGAAGTTTTATTTTTGAGAATATGGAGAGAATTCCAAATGCCAGTGGGAAAAGCATTAATCTTGCTTGAAGTGCTGGTCAAGTGCAAGAAAATAAATCAAACATTGCAAGTATGACTGATCATTCATCCACTGTGTGTGTTCTCCTTGCTCCTGGCAGTGCAGAGACTGCTGACCTTTACCCCTTTGCCATCCTAAGGCTTCAGAGCCTGGTTAAATCAAAATATTTAAGATATGTTGGGGAAGTCTTTCAGAACAAGGATTTGAGCCCAGGTCCACCTAATTATGAGTGAGGGTGTGCTGCAGTTTTGAGTCTTAAGGAAGAGCTGTTTAAATCAGTGGTCTAATAACTATTCTAAATAAACACGTAGTTGCTCTGAAAGTTGGGTGACCCGGGTCAGTGCAGTTCAAGAAGAGTCCCTTGGCCTGAAGTACGTTGCAGTTGGGTAATCCTGTGGTACCATTTTAGTTTGGAACAAAAACTTACCAGTGAACAAATCCTGACTGACCCTGATGAATTTTGTCGTACACGCCAGAGCAGTTTCAGGCTGTGAGCTGGATTCTCTTAGGATGAAATTAAAGAAGCTGATGTGCTCCAGGAGCACCCGTGGAGTGCACCAGCTCTCAGTGGGTGTTGTCTCCTTGGAATCAGGCTGGAGCTGGTCCATGTAACCCCCAGAAATACAGAAGGTGTGCAAATCAGGTTCCTAGTAGGTATGGCTTCCCTGCCCAGTTCTGCTGCTCTCTCTTTGCTACACAGATTTAACAGGCATAGAAGGTGATGGATGCATGCATATATTTAGAAGCAGCTGTATGATTTTGGTTTGTTTTTTTCACTTTGCTTAGGCCTGATACAACTACATTGCATGACTTTGTTTGTTTCATTGCAACACTGGATCAGTTTCTTACATGTTTGTAGATATTTGTTTGCTGTTTTCTAAACACACCAATGTTTGTTGCCTCCCCAGTCAAGACAGAAATACACTGACATGAATGAGTGAATTGCAGGTGGTGGAGAGGTCTCAGTTGCACAGAGATGCTTATGAGTACCACTCAGAATCTGAAATAGACAGCAGGAAACAAAAGGAGTGTTAGTCTTGCTGGAGGTTTATCATATGATCTTCTGTACCTAAGATTTTTTTCCTACCTCTACATAATTGGATGTATCTGAAAGAGTTCTACTAATTTGAGAGAGAATGGAAATTACAAAATTGGAGGTTAAAAGCCCTTGTTCTCTTCTTGGCTGTGTGATTTAGGCGGGTCCTTGATGGCTGCAATTTCAAAAATAATGTTGGTGTTTGAGGTGCGTTGTTGTTTTGGGAATTTGAAATGTCAGAGCTGCCTGTGATGGACCTCCAGTGCACGTTCAGGGCAAGCTGACTGCCTTTTGAAAATGTCACTGAGCAGTGCCGTGGGGAGGTAGCTCACGTGTGGTGGTCTGTTAGTAAGGCAGTGGCTTGTGGTCAGCATGAGTCTGGCCCACAGATATTTGGGTACTTGTGTGGGAAAAATACTTAAGATTTAGGAGTAACCTCACAATGCAGATTTGTTGCAGGAAGGTTGGCGTTATTGGTAGTTGTCTAAGGGTCTGGATTTCTGCCCTTCAGAAGTTGATATGGAATACAGTGTTCACAGTGGTTGTCATTGAGGGTGCAGTTGCTGCTACCAAAGTGTTTCATTTCCATGTGTCTGTGTTTGCTGTGCCAGAGGAGCAGCCACACAGGTGGCTGGGATAATACATCTGCTACTCCTGCTGAGGGATTAGAGAATTTGGTTATCACTCACCCTCAAGACCATCTATGCAGCCTGGAAATTCCAGGTGGAAGATTTTCTATTTCTTTCCATGCAGATTGCTTCTGTGAATGGAGTCTCACATTAAAAAAAAAAAAAAAAGCAAAACCAAAAAACAAACAACACCCCCCAAAAACAACCACAAACCACCAAAAAAACAACCAAACAAACAACAAAATAAACCAACCCCAAAAAACCCAAACAAGCAAACAAAAAATATGTAGTCCCCCCCCCCCAAAAAAAAGACTATAGAAAATCAGTGTAATCTGATTTTCTTGTACTATCCATTTTCCATCCATTATTCCAGGAAAATGGTAAATAAAGAGCATACTTAGGAATGTTGGGTATGATCCAGCAGAGCTTTCAATGATTATCTCTGAAGTGGTTCATAGCACTAAAGGCAGCATTTTATCTGCATAATTCTATGATTTTGGGTAGAATTAGTGTTACCTGTTTATCTAACCCCAGCGGATTTTGGCTCTAAATTCCTCCTCTGTTCTTGCTGCCAGAACAATCCCCTGTGACTCAGCTGAGCAGGATGGACTCTTAACCACTCACCAATTTTTCAGTGATCTGTGGATGCTGAGGACCCAGCACTGGGTGTTCCTTTCATACCACTGAGAGTCTTTCCATCATTTCTAAGAACTTGAACTTGCACTGGTAATAAGGAGGAGAAGAGGTGCACACCAAAACTGTCAGCAAATTGCAGAAGACCTGAGAAAAAAAGGTGGTTCTTTTTTTTTCTTTTTTTTTTTTTTCTTTGCCTCTGTTGTGCTTCGTGTGCTTAAGTAGAGTATGGGGTAATGAGCCATAGTCACATTTACATGGAAACCACTTTCCCTAATGAGGGAAATGGCATTATCTATTTTGCTGTAGTGGATTTCCATTAAAAAAAGCAGGACTTCAGCACATCCACCATCTAAAATCTGGGCTGGGATGAGCTTGGTGGAAACAAGGTACATGAATAGGGGAGATGGGATGGATGGGATGGAAATCTCTGGCTGTGACCAGTTAAGGGAGAAAACAGACATAGTGTAAGAAATCCCTTCCAGCTGCTGCTCTTTGATTGAAACACCTTCCAGGTGCTGCGATCGAGTGCCTGATCTTGCACAAATCATAACAAGAAACAAGAGGTACATAAAATGAAAAGGAAAAAGGAAAGTGAAATAAGGAGCATATTTTTAAAGGCAGGCAATTTAACTCTTGGAATAGAAATGCTGAAATAAGTTTTGAGCTCTGCGCCTTTTGATGTCTTTGAATGAAAAATGGTTTCCAGAAAGATGCCCAAACAAACATTTTTGGCACTTGGAAAAAGGTAGTATCCTAGGGAAATGTAATGGGTTGCAGGAGATAGAATTATGGGGGAAGCCTTGGTAAATAAGTGAATCACTGGTGGTTTTACTTTTGTTAATTTTGTTGGTAGTCAATACAAATGAACTCCTATGAGATAAAAACAACCAAACCTTTATTACAAAAATCTTTTTTTTTCCTTTTTGTTTCTTGATAGAAATGTTCCTCTTTTCCTTTTTATGTGCTACTGTAAATCTTTGTTGTAATAGGAAAGGAATAATAGGTTATCTTACATCTGAACTGAGATGAACTTTTCCTGAAGAGCCGCAGACTGAAGTATGGAATTCTACTGATTTCCATGCAGCATTTGAAAAAAACCCAAAAACTTAATATATATTTACTGTGGGGGCTGAAAGCTGCAGCTGTGACTGTGGGGAGGATTTTGAAGGCTGCGCTTTGGCTGGATGTGGTCAGCATTCATCAATGACCTGGCATTAACTCTCATGCCAGGTTCTTGATCTGGCTGTAAGTACAATGCAATTTTGGTTTTTTTGCTTTGTTTTGTTTTTTTCTTGCTTTCTGTTTTCTCCTTCAGAGAGCAAGAATTTCAGTTATACGGCATCTCACTTGCTATAAAGGTTTGGAGAAAAGGCCTTTTGTTTTTTTCCTTTCTATTGTATGGACTATTGCAGTGAAAGCCACTTGATGTGGGTCTTCCTTGAGAATGGTTGTTCAGTTAAAGCAGGCACAAAGCCACACAAACTCTTCTTTGGTGGCTGTAGGAGGTCCATGCTGGGCTGTGCCACCAGTGTCACCCAGCTCTAGTGGAGTGACTCCATCTGTCTGGTGGATCACTTTTCTGTACCTCAGGGAGGTGTATTCCTCCCAGCAAGTCTTGGTTTACAGCTGCTAGGTTGGAACTTCCTCTTGAGACAAGGTCTGTATTTAAAAGTGTTTGTAGAAGCAACGTTTAGTCACTGAAAATGAGTTAACTGGTTCTACACAAGCTCTTGGAATTAGCTGATGGATTACTGGGAAGCTTTTGCCCTTAAGGAGTTTCTTGAGGTTCTTGCTATGGAAAAGCTGTGCTTTGAGATTCAATTATTCAGGTGTTTTTCAAAGTAATTAAGGCTTCTAGCATTTAATGTTTTATGTATGCAGGTTAAAAATGAAGGTTGATTAAATCACAACAAAAGGAAGTTTATTCACAAAAGACAGAGGGTAATGTCTCTTTTGTGACTGGTGGAATGCTGTTGAGCCCACTTCATTACCTTGAATATTGAACCATTATATTAGTGCCATTTTTTCAAAGTGATGGCATTGTTAAAAACCAGGCAGTAGAATTTGATGCAGTACAGCCCTGGCTGTGCTAAGTAGTGCGGAATATTTCTTTTTTCTGTCAAGTGTCTGATTTATAGACAATTTTTCAGCTTGTGTTTTTGAAATGGCCAGGTGAGCTATACAAAACTCAGCAAGACCAGGAGGCAGGCCAAAGTAATGATTTTCTTGTTGGAAAGTAATAGACATGCCAGTATAGTATGTAATAACAGCAGGTTTTACAGAGTGCTGCAGAACAGTGGGAGTGTGAAACACACACGTTACATAAATTATCTATGCATGCATTTCTGCAGAGTGCTGGACTACAGTAACTCATTCATACTTTGTTGGGGCTTTTTTCCCCCCCTTCTTTTTTTTTCTTTTTCCAGTCTCTGACAGTATCAATGCAAGAACTCCTTCAGCTTTTTAAAAACCTTACCTGTCTTATCTCCTCTGGATTAAGCACCTTATCCTTTGGATACCTGTACTTGCTCCAGTGAAATCTAACAGCAAATCAGACCTCACTGTTGCAGCTTCCAGTGCTGTCTCTCATTATCTTCTTTTCTATCAGGAAAAAGAAAACAAAGAAGCACCTTAGACACAAATTTAGAATATCCCCCAATGTGCTGTGGCAGTGTGAGACAGCTCATCTGTGCAAGTATTTATTAATTATTCTACGTCCACATTTAAGGGCTCGTTCCATAATAACACTGAGGTTTTGGACTCTTCTGATAGTGCTCTTTGGTCATTGTGAAAAAAATTTTAAAAAAATTTGCCCATAATTCCTTTTGATCCATAATTTTAGTCTGTAATTTTTTGGGGTATTTTTTATGGGCACACAGAGAGGCACAATGTCTTGCTTGTCTTGTGTTTCCATTCCTGTGCTCATCAGCCCACACCAGGCATTGTGACAGCTCATCCCTCTGTCTATGATGCCTCGAGTTTATCTCTTTCACAGTGTCCAGGGAGGTCTGGGGTCACTCCTAATAATTTCTGTAAAAAAAATAAAGAAACCAAGGTTGATCAAAATTATCTGTGCAAAGCTTAGAATAGGCAGTGTAGGTTTGAAGAACCCTTGTTCTTCTGGATCCCTGAAGAGAGAGAGATTTCAAGAGTATAAATCCTTTCAATTTCTTGGACATTTGAGGCAAATCCATGAAAAACTTCTGAGCTCAGTGAAATATTTTAAGGGACCCTTTATCAGTTTCCCCTGGTCCTGGAGAAAGCATAGTAGTAGGTGTTTCTTAATCAGCAAAGGTTCCATATTTTTGTTGCACTGAGATGGAATCTTCCAGTTGATAATAGACTTTTTCCACATGGGAAAAGATTCTCCCTTTGTTTTTGCCCTACCTTGCATAAAGTTGTTTTGTTTTTTATTTTAATTGGTTTTTTAAAAAATTATTCCCATCAGAGAAAAGGAATGTTCCTATGGAAATAATATTTTCATGTTATGAAAGTGTTTTCAGTAGTAAGTCTCCTGAAAGTTGACCTGGATGAACCAGTGACACTGCAATACTCTTTCTGGTTGTTTTTTTTTTTTTGTCTGTTTGTTTTGTTTTTGTTTTTTTTTCTTCTTTCTCGTTTTTGTTTTGTGCTCTATTTCATTTTTATTCCTGTCTTTGGGACGCTGTTTGCTACAAGAAAAATTCCTCATCCATTACCATATGAGCCCTTCACGCGCTTTCCAGATTTAGTTTTTAGTAATACTTACTAAAAATACATCTACTTTCTGATCATGCTGCAGTCTTCTGAGACTTGGAGGTGTCTGTGCCTTACCTTGAAGTGTTTGAAAGCAGCTCTCAGTTATCAGGATTTAACATCATTTGGGAAAAATCAGATGTTAGTTGGCTTTTAAGATATTGCCCAAAGGCAATGCATTCAGCATGAAGCCTTCTGTGATGCTGGTGAAGTACAAAATTTGAGAGTCTCCAGAAATTCACCTCAAGCATGAAACTTCTGAGTAAAAATGGGATTTGGAGTGTGCCAAGAGGTTAATCTGGGTGACGTGAGTTGTTTTCACCAAGCAAAGCCTGTTCCTTTATGGACATCTGAACCAGGGCTCTTTGGGTACAGAGGCTCACATCTGTCAGTCATGGAAATATTCCATATTTTTGGGTTGTGGGACCTTTTATTATTTATCTTCAAAGCAGCTACTGCTTTTTTGAGGGCTCAATTCTTCAGCTGCATGGCACTGAAACTTTGTTTCTGTGGTTTTGTGCTTCTGCAGTTGCAGTTCAATTCTAAGTGTTTCCGAAAGTTTTATTTATATTGTGACAGGGCTTCAATCATCATCCAAGATTGAATTGCAGTTGGAACAGCGAGTGAAACAAAAGCATTTTTCTGAAGTCTAAATAGATAGGATAAGTATCAAGTGGATGGAAATTAATACTGTTATCTCCATTTTCCATTTTTCTGTTTCAGTTTTTCTAAAATAGCCATGAATTGGTGTGATTTGACAACCTACCAGCAGTTTACATTGGCTGTCTCTGAAAAAGGGAGAGAGTCTTTCCAAATAGACAAGAGGGGAGGGAAGAGCATTTCATTCTCTTGAAGTGATTAGATTTTTTAAAAAATCACTACATAAACAGTAGTGATATACATAAAAATAAACATATTTGCAAACAATCCCATCAAATTGGAAAAAAAGGCAGCAAATTTGTGTATTAGGAAAGGAAGCAGCTGAGGGAATGCATGTGATTTGGTTGGAAACATTTAACCAGAACTTTTGGAATTTTTTCATGGTGACCTTTCTTGCTCAAGGACTTTTGGTGAGTATGAATAATTCTATGCATATAATGAATTAATTTAATTGACTGTCTTTAGCATACTATATAGTGATAACTTCAGTCTCCTGCAGTCTGTGTGATAACTATTTGTATATAACTGACTTGGAGAGTTCATTCTGAATCCACTGCTGGTATCTTGAACCCCAGGATAAGTTCCTGTTGTTTGGGCCATGCCAAGTGTTGATCTGTTGTGGTCCTGCTTTGCTGTAGTGCCCTAAAACCTTGGGGGTCAGACCTAAGCTTCTGGAAACAGTAATTGGAAGATGAACCAGCTGGTACTTCTGATAGGGATTGTGAGTGCATTCATCCCATTTCATATCTCTGACACTGACTTTTTCTCCTCCTTTTTGGGTCCATGCCCAAAGAGTCTTTCAGAAACTTGCAAAGAGTCTAATTCTGAAAGAAACATAATGGTTTGGTTTGGGTTTTATTATTTTGCCACTGACCAGGAGAAGCCCTGTGGATTATTCATCTTTTTCTTTCAAAAGGCACTATTGTCCCTCGAAGTTATCCTAGTGCTTGCAGTTGAATCTGGAAGTTTGGAGGCATCAAAACACTTGTGATACTAAACCAAGCTATAGTTGGATGTAATGATACCTGCTTCCCAGGAGGGTTTACATTTCGGGTAGTGAGCATTTGTGATGCAGTTTGAAATGATACAATGGTAGGTGCTTTGAAAATGTTCCCCAGAACACTTGAAGGGCTCATAAACACGTAGCTTTTACTGCTGAGAGTAACTTAAGTTTTCATCTTGGGACCTGTGTTGTGTAAATTCAGTTGGAGATTTTATCGATATTTGCTTGGATATTAATGAAACTACTGGTAGCCCTGCTGCTCAGAGAGTAGCTGTGTTCTAATTCAGCATGCTATAGCTGTGAAAAAAACAGCCTTACAGGAGTTTCTCCATTCTTACAAGACATGAACTGTCAAGCTGGATGTGAGCCATATTAACATTTGCTTCCAAGCAATGCAGCTTAGAGCAAATAACCCTTTCCTCTAACACCCCTTGTCCTCTTGTATGAACCAGTCTTGGGAGGAGTAACAGAACAGTGATTAAAACACTTTAATCCAGTCATCCCCAATCCCTGAACATTCAGATAAACCACCCAATCCCATTTACCTTTTTAGAAATGTTATGTAATAAAGCCACCAGTTGTCTGGGTGCAATCTGCCCCTCGCTGCTGTGCTGCTGGTCAGAGTGAAGGGCTCCTGCAGTGGCATATGGGATTGGATAGTGAAAGACCCGTGAAATAAACATAAAGAACACATTGCAACTGTTTGTGGTAGTTTTGTAGTACTGTAATCACACATTTTAGACAAGGTGTTGGTAATTTAAAAGCTGGGGTGAGAGGTATGGTATGGATGGGCCACCCACTGCACTCCATGGCACAGACCAGTGCATGCAGAAAGTGTGCCAGGTCCTGTGCAATTGGTTTATACCAACACTCTGTGTTGTGATCCCACTTCTGACACCAATTTAATGTTATGATCCCATGTCTGATACCAATTAATGTTAGGATCCCAGTCCTGAAGTAATATTAAGGTCCAAATTGAAGTGAAAACGAGACTATATGCTAAAGTTTTTTACAGAAAGAGTGATCAAGTACTGGAATGGTCTGCCCGGGGAGGTGGTGGAGTCACCATCCCCGGATGTGTTTTACAAAAGACTGGACCTGGCACTCAATGCCATGGTCTAGTTGAGGTGTTAGGGCATGGGATGGACTCGGTGGTCTTGAAGGTCTCTTCCAACCCAGTGATTCTGTGGTTCTGTGGTTCTTTGGAGCTGTAGATGCTTATGGTGTGTGTGGTTTCAACTCTTCTGGTCATTGGCAAACATGGGAAGAAAATCACAGACAGCTTGCAAACACTTTGCTCTGGAGTGTGACTGATCAACACTCAGGAATGCCAAACGCTCACAACATCCAGCCTGAGATACTTGGGAGTCCAAAAATCACTTTAAGAAAGAAATGATTACACACCAGTAGACACTAAACAATTTTCGTGCCACTGTGACAAAGCCTTTCCAAATAATTGCATGAAAATGAAACTTTGAAACGTGTATTTTCTGTATTTCTAGTGCTATTTATCAGATATGCATCAAGTTGTTAGAATTAATCTTCATTTGCAAATTTATTTGAAGCAAAGCACTCTGACTCTGACTGCATCATTATTAATCCCTTGAGTTTACCAACATGTGGACATCAGAAGGGATGCTGTTTTATTTTGATTGGGCTTTTGTGCAGAGAAAACAGCACATGCTCTGTCCATCTGCTTCATTAAACTGTAAATACAGTTTACTTTTGTAACATTTTAATGCATGGGCATTAAATATTTTGTGGACCTTGAGTAGCTGTCTGGCTGTTGTATTTTTAAAACAAATTTAATCTTCTGTTCCGGGTTTCTGGGTTGCCTTCTGTTCTTTTTTTTCTTATTTTCTTCTTTCTTTACATTTTTAAAAAAATAATTTCTTTTTAATTTGAAAGTCTTCTTACCTGACTTTAAGCCTTAGATGAAGTTCTTAAATCAGCGGGGAGGATTAGACAAATTTTAGATATTTCAACATAACAGTTCAGGTCATCAGTCTTTCACGGTTAATTATAGAGGGAAGCCTGGGTGCCTTTGCTCTTAAATTAGATGCCTGCACTGATGGTGAAATGAGCCTGGATCTTAGCCTGGTGAAATGATTTCATATCCCAGCACAGGCGGGTTAAATCTCCAGTCCAAAAATAGTGGTTTTTTTCCTTCATTGCTATTAAAAATACATTCTCAGAGTCCATTTTTATGAACATTTCCTCTGCATAAAACATAGCAATGTCTGAGCTGGATTTCTGTCAGATGTTTGCCTGCGTTGCCTTTTGAAATGGAGAGCAAACAGACTGAGGAGGAGCTAGGCAAGACCATCTTCCCCAGGCAGTGAAGGAAGGGGCTTGGTCTGCAGTGCCTTTGAGCCTCTGCTGCGATGGTGGGAGGCTGCTGAATCACAATGACAGGATCCACTTTGGGGCTCACCGTACCCAAACACTGCTGCCATCATCCTGGGGGTTTATTGGAGTTATGTTATGATTTCAGGGTTGTCTCAGGCTGCTGGCTCCCAGGAGAGAAAGTGGCATTGTGTCAGAGTGTTCTGGTGGCATAAAATATAAACCTTAGACAAGGGTGATTGAGAATGCTTTGTAATTGGGAACATTAGAGAAAGCTAAAGGCCACTGTACTGTGTGTTTTAAAAATCAACCAGCAAGCTGTTCAGATGAGTATCTAGTGTGGATCAGGATAAAACCTCATATTTCTATGTAATGAGAGCCTTCATTCAGAGAGTTAGATGTCAATAAAAATTACGCTTTGCTTTGAGTTGTTTCCACACAGCTTACTGATGTGTGTGAGGCTTGAGCTGAGGACCTGAGCATGCTTTGAGATCTACACTTAAACAGTGTAGTACAAATATTACATTTTTCACTTCTGAGAGGTTTCTACCCCTGCAATTTAAAGGAATAATATTTCCCTTATGTAGCATTGCCCAAGCTGTTAACAGGCTTGTTTTATGTTTCTGCTGTCATACGAAGAGAGTGGAAATCACCATCATAGCAACTATGTGGCTTCAGAAGTGAAAGACAAAAGTGTTACCTTTCTCCTGAAAACATCAGCTACAGGACAGGTTTTGGGGTTTTTTTTGTTTTGGTGGGTTTTTGTTTGTTTGTTTGTTTGGTTTTTTTTGTTTGCTTTTTTTTTTTTTTTCCCTGCCCCCCAAGTATTCTCATCAAGTTGCAATAAAGAGCTTTTCTCCACTCCATTTGTGCCTTCTGTTGGGCTTCAAAGCCAGTTTTACCCTTGGATGGCTGAAGTCAGGAAAACTCTTCTGTACAGACCATGGCAAAACTAGCTGCGAGAAGGAAGGAGAGAGGATTAAAATCCTGTTTATCAGAGAAGAGAGCTGACCCCACTGCCCTGAGCTCTTACACTGTCTGAATGGCCTCACTTGTTGGCGTCAGGGTGAGCTCTGTGTTGACTGGAGCTGTTCAGACCTTGCAGGCTTTGCTCTGCTGAGCTGCCTCTGGTTTGGCGCTGCAGCCCAGGAGCATTGCTGCAGCCCTGAAAGGAAGGAAGGGACGGAGGTGAATTATTTTTGACCTGTGATCAAATAGCATTTTCAATGAGAAAGAACAGCAAAGAGAACAGGCTGTATTGCAGAGTCCTCCTGACTTCCCCTTGCCTTCCTCACTGTCTCCCTGCATTTTGTTGTGCTGGAAAACAGCCTGTGTCTTGCTTCCGTGGTGCTCTGGCACAGGCAAGTGGCTGTCAGGGCACTGTTGCCAGCCACTCCAGGGGCTGGCCCACAGCCTTGGCCCACATCCTGCACACCAACAAGGTTTGTTTGAAGAAGTATGGACAGTGTTGAAAGGTGACAGGTTCTGCTACACGAAGGTCTGTGGACTGAGCAGGAACCCCATGGGATAGGCAGAAATTGTAGCTCAGATGCTGTTGACAACAGTAAGTGGTTAAGGAGAGATTTCTTCCTCCCAGCAATGCTTTTTAAAAAATTTAAAAAAAAAAAAGTTCATGTGTGGTGTAAGTGCATTTTCAAGATGCAGTCTCCATGTTTTTTCCATAAAATAACAAAAAGAAGATTTATGTCATATCAATGTGGTTACTTTTACATATTTATATTATTAATAACCATTTCATAGTAAAAGATTCTCTGATGAAGAGCAATAATAATCATGTAAAGTCATTCTGCATAGTAATGTTTCTGTGACTTTTTTGAAAAATGTCTCACAGACAACTCTAGATGTCAGCTGGTAAAACCAAAAGTCATTTCAGCACAATAGTGCTTTTATCATTGTGACAGATAAAAGAGATTCTGATGGAAGACATTTGTGAAAGGTACGTTTCTAAAACCTTTCTCAGCAGTGGAGCCTGCGGGATGCTTTCAGGTGATCCAGCACGTTTGTAGAGCTTCAGGCCAAAGCTGTGTTCAAGTGGATGGATATTGTTTCGCCAGCCACCCTTCCTAAGGTCCTAGCTATGTGCTGCTTCCCACCTCTGTGTCTGCTGGATTAGTGTGCTAAGAAGATGAAAGGCTCTAGCTATTATGTTTTGGAGATAAAAAAGTTCTCAAGTGTCTCATGTTTCAGGTATTTTTTGTTTGCCTCTAAAATCCATCTTCTCCGTGTGCCAGTTTTTGTATCCTCAGTATTTTTCTTTTTTCTTTCTTTCTTTTTTTTTTTTTTTTTTTTTTTGAAAGTGGACAGCTGCATATCCTTCACTCATAAACTGCTCTCAGAAATTACAGGTGCCATGCTAATGTTCCTTTAGGCTATATGCAGCCTTCTTCATCAGGGCAAGAGCCCTAAGACACAGATAGTGTCCCACTGAAAATCAGGATTTTTGCATCTGTGGCCCTTGTCATCTTCCTCTTGTTTTTGCCAGTTGTTGCTGGCAGGGTGCTGCTGTGCCTGGGCAGGTGCTGGTGTGATTGTCTCTTCCCCTGTGCTTTAGGGAGTTGAGGTGTCTTAATAACAAGATGGGAAGCTCTAGACTGCTGGATGTGATTTGGGTGTGGCAGATCATCTGTCCCTCCACCTTCTGCACATCAGCCCCATGTCAGGATGTGCTCCTGGCAGCTATGGCACCTTTTCCATGGCCAAGAGCCCCAGGGGCTCCTGTGAGCTGCAGCGTTTTCAAAAGTTGCATGAGCATCTCAAGGCAGACAGGGATTCTCTTTGTGTCCATTTCTGTGAGTCTATAATTCCCTCTCAAGAAGTGACTGAGAAGGAGGGTAGCAGCAGGGCATGGTCTCTGAAAGTGCCTTTGTGCACAGCTGGGAATAGACGGGCAGTGGCTTTGCCCAGCTCTCCTGGGTGCAGGTGTTCCCAGCAGGCCCTGGTGCTCAGGAGGGTCTGCTGGGTTAGTGCTGCAGCCGTGCCGGGTCTGTGACAGGCTGAGACCCTGGGCAAGCCCAGCTGCTCCGCTCTGGGCTGTGCTGTGAGCTGGATTTGCGGGTCAAGGAAGGAGCTGGGTGTCTCAAGAGGAGTGCAAGGTGCAAGTTCTGGGGCTGCCCTGAAATGCAGTCCCTCCCCTGGCAAAGCACAGCCGCCCTTCGGGAAGCATGAGCAGCCATCTAGGAAATGGCATTTTAAGAAACTGTAAAATCAGCAGTTGGAAATAATTGAATTGTGCCTCATATATTTCTTTTTCATTGCCTCCTGCATTAAGTTGTTCGTTTATTAAAAGAAAGAAACCCTCCTGAGATGTCTCCTGCTTTCAGAAGTGCTGGGCAGGGTGTAGCTGCATCCACAGGGTGCTGGTTGCCTGGGAGGTCCTGGTGCCATAACACAGCAATCTGTATTCATGTGCTGTGCTTTCATCCCAAGATCACAGAAGAAACAGGAGCATTACTGTATATTAAAAGAATTAATTGTGTGGCTCAGTTTACTGGCAAAGCTGTGTATTGAGAGTAGAGTGCATTATCTTGCAGGTAGCAGGGGTGCGTGACCTAACCCGTGGAGTTCATTTCTGCAGTCGATCCTGCATTCTATCAGAGCTTTTTTCACCTCTGGAATCCCATCTGTGCCCACAGCGAGGTGCAGAGCTATGCAGGTGTTGGGTCCAGAAAAGAGCCCCGTAGTGGATATCATACCCAGGGGATTTTCCAGGGGAGGAAGGTGATAATTTTCTCCCTTAAAAGGCCTTTTGGTCCTGATCCGGGGTGGGAAGTGAGGAGCAGAGCTCTATCCCCCCCATGTCTCTTTGGAGATGTTTGCTTCAAAGCCGTAGGGGGGGTCTGTTCCTAAACCTCCATCCCCCTCTGCCTCCCAGCCTGTGGAGGAATCGGAGGTCCTCCTTGTGCCTTGCCTCCTGCTCCTGAAAGAGGTGTGCTCCTGCACCGTGCCAGCAGCAGCAGACTCTTTTCCCCAGAGGCTTGTCAAAGCTTCCCCAGCTATCTCGGCAATACTTTTATCTATTTATGTATAGCAGTATTTAAAGGGAACAAATGGCCTGTGTGATCATTCCGGCGTTCATTTTTTAATGCATTTAATTCCTGATGCTGACACTTCGTTTTTCAAAGTGGGATTAGAACTGCTGAGGATAAACAGTGCCAGCGTTACATACAGCAGGAGTGGGGGCCTGGGTAAAGCTCAGCAAAGCTTTCTTATTGACAAAGCCTAATTAAAAATGGATAAGGTTAATGATTTTTTTCGTTGATAGTCAGGTGTCCTGGAATGAACTATTCTGTGTGGCTGTTCTTCTTGTGGGAACACAAGGGGATTGAAACCAAGAGCTGATTCCAGTGTCTGTGGTCTCTGGGCACTCCCAAGAGCCACGGGCTGAACCAAGCAATTTCCATGAGCAACACCTCTAAACTCTTCAGCACAGCTGCCCTCTCTCTGTGTGTTCTATTTAAAAGTCCTAAAATAATTTCCTGGAGCAGTTCCTCAAAGCAGGCAGATTGAGCATCAAAGGGGATTGCCCAAAGCCCTGGGGTGGACCTATTTATTAAGGCTGATAAACACAATGAATGTGCTGCATATGAATTCATGGCCCCTATAAACTATTAGACCTCCAAGGGTTTATAGAATGATTTTGGAAAAGTGGTTCAGAAGCAGTGCTACAGCCATTGCTTTGCATTTAATTTTGGCCTTTAAAAAAAAAAAAATTGTGATTACCTTGAGATTACTTTTCAATGTTATTTTTTATTCAGTGTTTAAACAGTTAAATGTCATGCTTATAATAGTAAGAGGTGTACAGGCTGTCTTTTGGAATTAAATACAATTTTTTTTGCTTGTTTGTTTTGGGATGGGATGAGTAATGACTTCGGGACAGCTTTGTGGTATAGTGTGTTTTGCTTTAGGTTTACTGACGAATGGTGTTTTCTTCAACCAGCAGGCTGGCAGGGAATTGCAAACAGTGACCTCATTTATCCTGCTAGAGCTCACTCTCCTTGACGTTTTCATCAGCCAGTGGGGGAAGACGTTTGCTGTTCAACCGCTGCCAGCAGAGCTGGCGCTTATTTTTATCTCGGCAAACTCGGTGAATATTCTGAACAACGTGTCAGTTTAAGCACTGTTGTGGCTGTCCTACATGGTTCCTCCTTTAGAGCTGAGGTAGGAGCAGCAGCAGGTCCACAGTGACCGAGGCAGGTTGGTTCAGTCATGTGTTTCATTGCAGGTTTATGCTGCAAGGCTGTTCATAAGGCTGTGTGTCATTTGGACCTCACTAGCTGGGAACCATTTGCAAAAATAATGCAGTGTACTACTGATACTTTGCCTCTTTCATAAAAGATGCAGGAGAATCTACACGTATGTAATGTTATTGTCTTGATCTTTAGGAAAGAAGTTAATGAACCTACTGCAGAGTCATAATTTTCTTGTCCTTTTTCAACTTCTAGCAGGTAATTTAGAAGAGTGTTTTGCAAAATCAAGGGTTAATAGATGAACCAGTAGTGAAATGCCAAGACAAAAGCAATTATTCCTGTATTCCTAGAAACAATAAGAATGCTGAACAGTAACCTAAAGTGTCTCCTACTCTAGCTTGTTTTAATTTTGTAAAATCAGGCTGAGAGTTTTCCTCCAATACATTTTTGTGTAAAGTGCAAAGTACAGTGCAGCCTAAAGTGGTGTTGGGTTGGAGAGCAGATACTCAGGTCTTTCTTTTCTTGCTGTAACCTGGCACTAGCAATGCAGACACAGTCCCTACAATGTGTGCTGTAGTAGAGAAGGGCAGAAATGTCCTGGCAGATGCAGACTTGTAGACTGCCAGGTTTCTTTTCTACATGTCCTGGCAGTGATTTTGATGTGTATTTTATTTAATGGAATGCCTCAGAATATTTTAAAAAATAATTAGTGCTGAAAGAGTTAATGTAAATAAAATTTATTTACTTACTATTCTGTAGTTGTAGTTTAAACAGAAGAACACAACAACAACAACAACAATATAATAATAATAAAATTAATAATAGTTATAGTAATTTCAGCAAGTTTTCAGATTTTCAAAAGTAATTTTTAATATACACTTTGCTTTTTCTGCCCCATTTTGGACCAAGTTCCAGCAGGATGTTTTAAGGCAGGTGTGGTGCTGACTGAGGAACATGCAGCTTTCTTCGAGTCGGGAAGAATTTTCCTTTGGAAGGCATCGAGGTATCTGCTAAGAACATCTCTAGTTCAACTGAGAAACAATGCAGTGGGTGCACTGTGCAATATAAATAATTACAAATGTGTAAGACAGAATAATTAGTGTCTTCATGTGATATCTTTGGCAAATTTGAGTAGATTTTTGCAACTTTTAAGGGTAAAGAAAGACTACTAATGAGGTTTTTTGAGTAACTGAAAGCTCATTGAGTTTGCCAGCAAGTTTTCTCAATCATGTAATTAATTAATAGTAAATACTTTTGGAAATTGCTGCTATTATGCAGATTACCTTTCCTGACTGGAGATTCTTCTGGAATATGTTGAACTCTGATATTTACTCTGCGGCGTTGAACTGAGAGCAAACACATCCATCTCAAAGACAGGGCTGGCTAGTTTGCTGCAGCAGCATAATGAACTCATCCTGAACACTCATTTATTCAGTATCTCTGTCCATATCCCTGTATCAGTGTTTAATCCTTAAAGCTGCTTGTTACTGTTCTTATTTCCTGATTCTAGAACACGCTGCAAGCAGCATGAAGTTTCCATACTGTCATTGCACTGGACTTCCAAAATAATTTGTTTTGCTGTCCTGAAAACAGTACTTTCATATAACTTGGCTATTTTGATGATACTTGTTGTCATCTGCCTCAGGAAATTATTGTGGCATGTTTGGCGCATGAATTATATTCCATGTTCCAGTCCTATGAAGAAAACCCCTAATTATTTGCTAATTTTAGCTTTTGCTTGTCCATAGCCACCACAGCACAATTTTTAGGAACAGCATTCAGAACATCCACAGTTCCATATTGTTTATTTTCAGGATATTTAAATATCTTAAATATCAGACTGATATTATATATCTGAATATAGGTAAGAACTGGCATTTAAAATGCACATCAATAGTTTTTAATACATAAATAAAGACGTGTAACAATGCAATGTATAAGGCTTGCAACACCATCCCTGCCCAGCCTCCACGTGTTTCTCCAACACTCCAGAAACACCATGGAGATGGGTTTTCAGCACTTGCTGTCCATCTCTCCTTGGTGTGTTAAAACCTTGTGCTGTTCAAACAGACTTTTAACAAAAGAGCACAGCCTTTCTTTATTTTGGGCATCTTCAACCAGGAAAGTCCCACACAAGTAAATAAATGTGTTTTAAGGTGCCGAAGATGCCCAGACCTGTGTGCAATGCTGGGCAGCAGGGATGCAGCCAGCAGAGCTGTGTGGGCAAAGCCTTTCCCTGCAGGATTTTTATGGACTAGGGAGATTGGTATGGTCAATAATTTAATATGCATTTTGAACACTTAGATTGATTTAGTGTATTACATAAATGGAAGAGGGAAAAGCTATATCTATTTTTTCCAGTTCATTGTTCCTGACGATAGGAGGAGTTTTATTAACTTCACAGTTGGTGCTACTCTGTTGATGCTTTTAATTTTTACTGTACTTTGTTTTAATCCATTTAAAAACCCAACAAACCAGGATTATACTGGTTTTTTTGTGTGGTTTGGAATTTTTTCTTTTTTACCTTTTTTAAAATGTTTTGTTTTGTTTTGGTTTGTTTCCCCTTTCTGGTCTTCTGTTTCTTATTAAAAAGCTGCAATTCTTCATAAATCTGACAGGTACAATTTTGGCTGCGTATTCAAACCTGAATACTCCATAATAAGCATGCAGGAATAATGTAGACACTGAAAAATGGAGGAAGGCTTTTCATCTGGGGCTGGAAAATCATGTATTCTCAGTTAGTTTGAAGGCTGAGAATGCCATATAAATCACATTTTTTTTTCAGTAAGGAATGCAATGCTAAAATGCTAGAGAAGGGAAAAGGTAAACATTCATTACAGAATGTAATTACAGAATTCGTTACAGAAAATATGGACAAATAAAGAGCTGAAGAAGTGAGTTTGAGAGACGTCCTTGTCACTTGCCTTTGCCTATGAAGTGTCGTGTGTCTGCAGAGGAGCAAGGCAGGGGCTTTTTCTTTCTGTGTGCTCTGGAGGCTGAACTGGTGCAGGCACAGTTTGGTTGTGCTCGTTTGCCTGGTTCTCAAGGCACAGAACCATCTTTATTTCCATTTTTCTTAGATTCTTGTTTTGCTCTTTGGAATGAATCCACGGCAGGTGACCCACATTCCATAAAGATCTGGAGGTGCTTATTATTATTTATAAACTCTAGTAGTGTGGGTACTAGAAAACCCTGAAAATAGGTAGGAAATGTGAAACCCAAATCGGGAACCAGAGTATGTTTAGGAATTTGGATTAATATGGCATACTCATAGGAAAACTAACTTGATTAAACAGTTTTTTAGACAGGTTAGGGATACTTGGTGGACAAAACCGGCAAAAAAATTGCCACAGAAATATATTAAAATATAAGAAAATGTAGAAAGTAGTTATTAAAGGATAGGGAAAGAGCAGGGAGGGATTGGAATAAGAAAATGAGTAAAGAGTACAGACAGACATTACTGTCAGAGGGCTTTCTCTGTGTGTTATCTGCAAACAGTTAATTTTGGAAAGGAGAGTTTCTTTTGGTCCAAACAACAGCTGTAGAAAGCATTGGAGGTGATTACCAGGGCAGCTTTGTAGGATGCTACATAACAGATTATCACTTAAAATTACTAAAACTTTCTGAGTGTAAATGCAACAGTTCAGCTTTGTGGTACATCTGTGGAGAACATAATTGAATGAGCATTTAATAAGAGGCTTTGGAGCTGCATTCATGTCCTAAGCAAAGTTTAAATGCAGAAGGATTGAGATGAAGCACTGAAGCTTAACCAGATTTTATTAGAAAATAAATCAAAACAAACCCCAACATTTTGAAAATAGATTATTGGTATTGAGTTACGCTTGGTTCATTGTTGTGATGGACACCTATAACCCAGATACAGGTTTACCACACAATTAGAGTTATTTCTTCAAATGAATGTGTATAAATTCTCAGCAGGTTTAAAGATACACTGTAGGGCATTTTCTATTGTCTAAATTCCAGAAGGGTGCTTCATTTTTGTTGAGAGATCCATAAAATTTAAGAGAGCATTTCAGGATGTGTGAAGAAGTCGATAAAGAACTGTCTGCTTCAAAAACTTTCTTTGTTAAAGTACTGTATGAAAAGAACTTAGAGAAGTAAAGGTCTTCAGTCCTAGAAAGTTTCAGGGCTTACTCAACCAAAGCAATAGCAGCTTTGAGGGATCATCAAGGGCACAGCTTCAGAAGAGGATTTATATAGACTCCTGCCTTGAGATTCAATCCACATCGTCCCTGCCTGAGGTGGTTGCTGTGTCTCACTATCAGCAAAGCCCTCATCGAAGAGGAGAGCATTTTGTAATGATCCCTTCAGTAGGGCCCCTTCTGCCTTTTCCTTCAAATGTGCTCGTGTCAATGCACAAATCCTTGATGTGGTTTATGAGGTGCTGCTGGACCAGTACTTATTCTTCTCTTGCAAGTTTATTTTTGGGTGACTCCCGTGCCTTAACCTGGTGAGATACATAGTGAATCACTAAGGAAAAAACAGGCTCAGTCTGGCTTTCATCTGGAGTCATCTCTGATTTTGGCACTGGTGCTCCAAAGCTGTAGCTGAAATCAGAATCTGGGCAATGTGTTGTTTAAGGAGCTATTAAAAAATAGCCTGAATCTGGTTAATATTCCTGTGAAGGTGCACACTGAAGCAGGACCAACCCTAATGGTCAAGATTTCTGTCAAGAAGTGGCTGTTAACCCTGAAATAGGGTACAGATACAAGGTAGAAAGAAAATTATTTTCACAAAATTCCAAGAGCATTTCCAGATGCTGAAATAAGGAAAGAAAAAAAGAAAGTCTTGTGTATCTCATTTTTCTGCAGTCAGAAAGGAGACTTTTGTCTCATAGTGTTCATAATCCTTCTCAAAAGTCATCTTCTAAATGTTTGGCAATATTTAAAATCTTAAGCATGTGTGTGGAATACTAACTGAGGCAGTTTTAAAATTAATGTTACCTCAAACATGTTTTGAATCAACTTCCTGTGAATTTAATTAATCATTACTTCTCTGGCAATTCAAATTTACATATTTTTAAGGCTGGCTCTGATCCATGTTGGCATCTGAAGTACGGAGATCAGAACTCCTCTGAGTAACAGAGTGAGGCATCAAACAACTACTGAAACTTGAAATACCGTATAAATTGTTACCTTCTGCCTAATAATAAAACTCTGGATTTGGCAGGCTGAAGAGACACTGTGCAGCCACTGAAAAATGTTTCATTTCAAAGCATGCTGTGTACTCTAGCAAAGGCAGCCCTCTAGAGCACCTGTTTGTCCTGGAAACCATGGCCATGGAGAGCACCCAGAAAGTTTCCTTGAAACTTGGTAATTCAAAATGTTTGGAAAGCAATGACTGTTCTCCTCATATTATCTTATCTCGGTCACCAACAGTCCAGTAAGAATGTATATTTTAGGTAAGAACTAATGGAGAAAAAAAAAATAAATCTGTGTTGATAGATATGTCGTGATAGATGTGAAGTGGATGAGTAATGGTGCCTCTTGTTAAATTGGAATTAAGTCAATATTTATAAAAAGAGCTTTCTTAGTGGCAGAAGGGTTTGAGGGCTGAGTTTTACTGTAGTGTCTTCAGTGATGTGCAAATGAGCATGATGTGAGGTAGATAATTTTACTGGCTTAGCTGCACTGGCTTAACTGCAGAAGAACATTTGTAGTTATAAATTGTCTCTACCACTACTGCCATCAAGAGCAGCAGGAAAAAAGGGACTTTCCTCCATTATAAACTGCTGGGGAAGGTGAAGTGTCATTCCTGCTAGGCTGCTGAGTGCACACACAGGTTTGGGATTGAAGTGGTGGCACTGTCGGTGCGGAGCTGATGGAATTCACCCTATCTCAGGGTGGACATCAAAAGAAGGTCAGCTGCTGGTGTGGAGGTTTTTTCAAGACTCCTTTGGAGATACAGCATGTGTGCACCTCAACCTCTGCTGTAAAAGCACGGGGTTCTCCTTTCCCACCCACTCATCTGGTGGGTGTGTGGTGGGAGTGACTACAAGTGAGCAGAACTCACCTATTTCTGTAGTTACTGCTGTTTTCTTTGTTCTTGCTAGGCAGGAAGTGCAGAAATAGAGATGTTTCCAGGAGAAAGGTGTTGTTTACAAGGCATCCTTCATCGTTGAATAAGTTCTTGCTCCTGTTTCATCCAAGGCTGCACAGCTCTGTGCAGGATCCAGGAGGATGAGCCTCCAGCCTTTTCCTCCCCTGTGGCCTGTGGCTGCAGCCCCTCTTCAAAGACTTTCCTTTTTTTTTTTTTTTTTAAATTTTTTATTAACCTAGTTGAGTCTTCACTCAAGCCAGACATTGGCCTGTTACATCTTTCCTCACTTGTTCTTTCTCTTGTATGGGTGGTTCACTGAAACTCTCCACTCATAACATTCTCTGCTGCCTGTAAACCGACATCATTTCCAAGCACCCAAACTGGTGTGTCTTTTGTGAAGACTTACTCCAACAGCTTTTACTTTGAGTCCAAACAAGGAGCACGGGCAGATTTGCCTCTGAGCTCTAACTTGCTCTCCAGGCAGCTTTGATTCCTCAGTTAAATATTTCCTGAGCAGAGTTTCCTGCCCCTGCTCTGAAGCAGGCATGGAGAGCACTCCATGGTACCCGTGTTTAGGATGATGCTCTGACTGGAACAGGGAAAACCCCATAACTCTATCTTCTATCATCCTCCTTCTTCCAAAAGTCCTTCACATATGTTTCAAGAATGCAGCCAGCCAATACCTGGGGGATTGTGCTGGTGGGAACTGAAGGCATGGTTGTTTTTCAGTCATACCTCAGTTCAGCTTAAAATGAGTTGGTGTAATTATGAAATAGTGTGTGCCCCACTCACTCTGGAAGCATGTGAGTTTTCTCTTGAGAAAACAAGTAACTTTGGCCACTACTTCTCTCTTTTATATTGTTTTAAAATAATTCTATTTCCAGTGTTTTTAACTGTTGAAATAATTTTTTAAATGATCTGTTATATTTTAATTAGAAGGTCATATTTGAAGACAGAAGTCTATTTTTATGTGCATAGAATCTGCTTCTGGAGTGCCTTTGTTCATTAAAATCAGAAAATTAAAATAGAAAAAATAGACAAGGGAAATGAGGCATATTATACTACTACTTTCATGTTTGGTTTTGAAGGTAAAACTGTATCCAAATGATAATTAGGCTTTGCCCTCAAAATGGCCTTGCTACAGTACATGATGTACTGTACATACTGATGGAAGCAACTCTGGGAATTCTTCCTTTCTGGAGTGAGAGAATTCCTGTCTGAGTAGGCTCAGAGTGTCTCCAGCCACTCTGCTAAAATAAAATTATCATCCCTGAAACCTGGATGCGTGGGAGATTTAAATTAATGTGTGAGGAGTTAGAGGCATCTCTTGGAAGACACTGACAGTAGAATTGATTTTGCATTGGAAAAATGTTTACTAAGAATAACTACTATATACATTAAAACTATGGATTCGAGCCTCTCAGCAAAATGGCATCCTTGCAAAACTCATTTTATGTTTCAGTGCTTTTATGCACAATTTTAAGAGGTGTTTTTGGTGTTTTTGAACTTACAATACATATTTTGCTTTGATACACAAAATGTGTTTTATCCATCCATTAAATCACATCCACTGATTTACAGAAGATACTGCTTCTGGTGGCAGAAATTATATATTTGGGTAACTTTCCAGTGTCAGAAGACACTTTCCATCTCTGAGCAGGGTGGCTGTTCTTCACTTGAGCCCATTTTCAGGACAAATCAGCACCTATTCACCACTTGGACACACAGTTCTTGCTGGCTGCTTTGGGGCCCTGTGAACCTTTCCCAGGTGAGAGGCTGTATCCCATTTCTTTGTCCAGCCCTGCATCACTTCAGTTTTCTGTGCTGTCACTTAATTACTGATTCCCAGGTGTGCAGAATGGCTGATCCTCTTTAAGTCTTCTAAGCTTTGTAAATAAGGAATGATCCTAGGCAGGTAGACAGATCTGCTGTGATTGTAAGGAGGATAATCAACCCAGAAATCTCTGTGTTAGCTCAAAGCCAGTTTTGAACTGATGCTCACATTTGCTTTTAGGCTTTATTTTTTCTTTTTGAAAGGACAGTGTCCAGGTGGTGTAAGGTTTGCATGGTTCTGTGTGAAAATACTCAAGTGCAGGGAAATGAAAATGCAGTGCGTTTCATAGTACTTTAACCTGATTAGGATTTGAGTGGGACTATTGGTACTGATTTAAAAGAAGTCACCTCCATTGAAATAAAGAGACTTAATTTAGGTGCTATTAAAAGCATCACCCTGAGAAACTGCTCAGGACTTTAGAGCAGATCTGAGATTCTTCTGTGATTCCTCATGATTAATTCAAAATGGGTGAACCCTTGCAAAGTACCTACCGTACAAATACATTTACAGAGCACACACTCAAAATCAGTAATTCGCGTTTAAAAAAGGAGCTGATTTCCTGTCAACATGAATTATTTTTACCCTCTTTTATGATTACTAAATAGTGCACCTCTGAAGTTCCTGTGAAATTTTTCTGTGAATTTTTTTGAATTCTAAACTTTTTGGATTAAAACAGAGTCCATACTTGAAACTGATATTCAAAATTCATTTCAAATTAATGACTTGTCTTCAGGTGTAATTTTTACCTTTGATTTGAACCTGTGGCATCTGCTCAAGGTCAATCCACAATTCCTTTAAATTTTTTAAAGCTCCTTGTTTTTTTTTTTCCATTTTGAAGTTTTGGTTGTTGCTGTGGGAAGGTGAAGCAGTATCATCTTGCTAGGTTAGTTGTGCTGTATTTTAGTTATGCAGATGTTCACTGTGGGTGACTATAGTTTTAGTATAATGTAGTATTTCCTTGTAAAAAGTGCAAAGACCCATAATGTTCTTCCTTCATTCAGAAAATACAAAATCAGTTCAAAAGAACAGGTTGATACAAAAGAGCTTGGTCTACAACAGCAGAGAATTGTGAGGATTTCCTTTGATTGGCAGCACTGCTTGTTTTTGGCAAATCCTTTTTGATGCCAGCTAATAAACGTTACAGCATTAAATCCTGGAGATTATCAGGTGTTTGGAGAGAATGAAAATTGTCATTTGTGCATTGTGTGCCCTGCAGAGGTGCAGGAGGTGCTGAAGGCTCTGAGACAGCTCTGTGGGCACATCTCCAGTGAGCAAACCTCAGGGCTCAGCCTGGCCTCTCTGCTGGAGCTGCTACAAGAATCTTACCAGCTCCATCGGCATTATAACTTCAAAGATCATTAAAATGATGTCTAGATCTTACTATGTAAGATTATTTTTTTTCCTCCATAAAATGTAGTTACTATGAATTAGCTTTACAACACAACATTGCTTGTAAACAGGGTAAAAAGTTTACTTAATCTAGTTCTTTTGAAAGAAAGCTTTGCATACTTATATATGTTTAGAAATGTTAGAAGTTACTCTTACGGCCACAGACATTTGATAAAACAGAGTGATTTGGCTTTACCTTTCCAGTTCTTAATGGTCACTGGAGTTAACAGAACTACTTATACCTCTAGACAGTAAAACACTAATGACTAGAAAATGAGACTTGTGGAAGGGAAGAGATGGAGTTATATGGTGTCTGTAAAATGTGGACAGGTAAAGATGAGAGGCACCGTACAGCTTTTGAAAAGAATGAGATCATTTAAATGCTCTTCTGTCAGTGTTAGGGGTAACAGAACCAAGAGTAAGTTGTGGAATTATGGGCTAAAATGGGAAGGAGAATGAAATTTCAGTCACCCGCTATAGCAAATGTTCTCTGAGAACTATTCCAGGTTTACCAAAAAGAATTTTAAATAAAAGAATTTCTGAAGGAATTGAGGATTGTAGTGAGTGAGGATTGTAGTAATTTAAAGAAAAGTCTTAAGACAGTAGTGGCAATTTTCAATAGGCTTGAGTAGATTGGTTATTGCATTGTGAAGCTTCAGGACAGATGTATGAATCTAAGAATTATTAAAAACTGCTGGCAGTAATTGCAACTCAGGTGGTCATCTTTAACACCTCATTTGTGAAGAATTGAGTAGACCAGGGTTGTGATGTTCCCTAGTCTTTCTTCTGGATGATTACTTCTGTGGCAAAATGACAAAATGAAAAACCTTCTGAAGACTTAGGAAATGAGTCAAAAAAACCCCCTTAAAATAGTGCCAAATTAATTTTATTCTATTGGTTTTATTCTCCTGAGATGGAGAACCACTCACTTTTAAAGCAACTGACAGTACTACTCTGAAAAACACAGCAAGGTAGTGATTGCTGGTCTCAGTCTACTGGAAACTTTCTAAAGTGCTGAGGGTTCCTGAAGCTTTAGGCACCTATGTTTGTCAGTCTTACACAATTTTGCATTTCTGAGTGTATGTGTTTTGTCTTCTAAAGTTTTTTTCTTCCCTGAATTTTCTATTCTTTTGGTATAAGAAAACCATGATACCAGTTTGGATATAAACGTGGACAGAAATCTGACAATTAAGATAAAAAACCTTGTAAATAAGAAAAGAAAAAAAAGTTGAAATGCACTACTTAGTCACATTTTGCCTCTATTCATTTTTAGATAATCATGGAGCTTCTGTGATGGAAGCTTTCCATACTCCATGTATTTTATTCTCTTTTGACCTTGTATCATCTCTGTCACCTGGTACATTAAACAGCAGTCAGGTGCAGAGCCACTTATAACTGTAAAGGACTTCATGAAGTTTTACCCATCCTGTGATTATCAGTCTAATTTTCAGGTGCGAAAATTACTGTTGTAATCTCAGAAGACAGTGACCCATAAAAGGTGTATGATTGAAAATTGGATCTATAATTGAAAATGTGATCACTGTTTCCTTAAATACACGTTTATGTGCTGGTGCCATCTGGCAGTGCCTGGGTCTGCCCTTGATTGAGCTGTCATTGACTGGCTGGTCAGGTACAGGCATCAGGATAGATGTGGGTCATGAAGATATTTTCCTCTGGGATGAGAATGGCCTGATTATTTTTTTTTTTCATAAGAACAAAAGGAAGGGATCACAGGGGAGGTAGAGCTGTTCATGGTTACTTGTGCTGTTGGAGCGAAGTGAATTTCCACTTTTCCTCGTGCCTCTCCACTCCTATCTGACAAGGATTTCAGAAATTGTGCATTGAAGGCGCAATTAGTTATCCTGACGATTTCTTCCACTCACCTGCCTAATTACTCTGGGGAGTGTGCAAATCCCCCAGGCTGCAGCCAGGGCACACCTAATTGCACCTTCAGTCTCGAGCCCAAGGGGAGGGCTGGCGAGATGTGCAGCCTCAGTGAGTGCTCGTGGAGGGAGCTGCCAAGGGTGGCTTGTGGGCTCTTCCTCATGAAGTGGTTGCACTGATTTCATTCTTCTCTTCTGTCCTGCGACATTAGCTCAACTTATAGTCTGAATAATGTGTATTTCTTTTCTTTGTAGTCTTAACATTAGCATAGTAATCACTGAGTGACTGGGTCACTCATTTTTGAATTGGTCTTTTTTTTTTTTTTTTTTTTCCCTTCCCGACAGCTTTTGCCCTTTTTTTGTTTGGTATACTTAAATATTTGAAGTTGCAGCTTTAAAAGAAATTTATTGACGAAAGCACCAAGGGTTCCTTTTGTTGCTTGCTTGCAGGGTTGCCTAAATGTGCAACTAATCACCACAGGGAGTGCAGGAAAACCAGAAAATAGAGCATTCTTATTGCAGTGCCTTGCAGTGTGTTGGCTCCTGTTACAGATATATTCATAGAGGGGTGGTACACTTGGGGGTAGATCATGAGTGGTAGTGAGACAGCTTCTGGATAAACTGCAATTTTTGATCCCCACTTCAGTAAGGGCACCCAGAAGAATAACTTTGTATATTTTTAGCAGCTTCTTGTTTTGGAAGTTGCCATATACAATTACCATTGTTGCAGTTGAACATTGCAAAACTCTTCATTATTCTCTTGGATGTTTTCAAATGTCTGCTGTTTTTATTCGTTGTTTCCATTCTTAAAAAGCAATCCAGCTTTCTGCTTGTAGTAAGAAGTAAACACTCCTCCTAAATGCGCAGAATAAAATTACATAGGTAATAAAATTGTCAAGTCAAAACGTTGGACCTCAATTCTGTTGCAAAATCCTGTTTGCAGTATGAAGTATAAATAGAACAATGTATGCATATTTCCCTTCTAGGGGAAAAAATGGAATAATTGCTACCAAAAGTTTGTTTTTTGGTTTTTTTTTCCCTAGGTCAGAAGAACATATACTACATTTCAACTATGGTACATAAGCAACCATTTTGATATATTTTAATTAGGAGCAATTTTAACAATGTAGATATGCAGTTTTACTGGATTAGAGATGAAATTCTTTTCCTATAAAATGTATTGCTTCAATTTCTCCTCCTGCATCCCGCTGAAACATCATGTAATTAAAGCATCATGTTGCTTTGCAGAATATTCTCTTGTAGACAGGTAGTCTTGGCGAACTGATGAGATTAATACTTTTATTTCACTTTCAAATATGTGAAAAGTGATGGTTTTTGCTCTCAAAGGCTTCTCTAGAAAAGCACTAATGGAAATAGTGCTCCCACATCAAATATCACTGATTGGATTTTAGAAGCTGAGCCTTTTATTGATGTTAGTTTTCATGACAAAATAATAATAATAATAATAAAATCACAACTGTCCCCATTAACCTCCATCCAAGTCTGTGTGAGCACACTATGCACAGGAAAATGCCTTGGGGTCCTCTGTTGCCAAAAGTGTGATGGAGTGATTTGTAAGGCTTGTGATGAGCAGTAACACTGGGGGCAGAGGTGAGGAAATACCAGATTTTCAGCCAGCTGGTGCACCAGACCAACTTGGGTCCAAGTCAGCTTTGTCAGAGCTGCTTCTGGTTTGTTCTGCTCTTGGGGTTTCAGTTTTGATTGTTTGTTTTGGGTTTGTTTTTTGTTTTTATTTGGGGGGTGGGGGGGGTTGGTTCTTTTTCTCTTGTATTCTGATTGAGTAGGTGGAGAAGTTGGGAAGGATGGGCTTTGTTTTCCCACTCAAGGTGCTGCACAAGAGCTCCTTTAGTGCTGGATTTTATTTTCAATGCCCTGTGCCCAGCAGAGAGCCAGGGGATTTGTCTGCACATCTCCACACGCTGTGACTTGAGGAGTTGCCTCTTCCAAGGGCTGCTGTAGTCAGAGATCAGGGGCGCAGCTTGCTGCCAGCTGCTGGCTTTGTCACTTGGTGCATGTCAGGTCAGCTTCAAGGAGCTTTGCTGGTTGTAATATTCCTCAAATTTTGGATCCTGTGGGAGCAGCTAGAGCTGCCTAAAGTTGCAGTCCCAGAAGTTGTAATATAGCTGCTTCCAGAAAATTTCATGAGTTGTTTACACAAAGGAGGCAGGGATGTAGAAGATTATTCAGTTGCTCAGGAGGGAATGAGGAGCATACGGTGCTATGAGCTGTGGAGAACAGGAAGAAACCCCACAGGTATCCATCAGCACAAAACGTGAAGAGGGAAAATTTCCTGCAAAACACAGGTATTAACCACACTAACACTTTGGTTGCAGTTCCCTTTTTGTAAATCAGCTAAAAACTAATTCTTGGCAAGTTTCCATCGGTTTGAAAATACATTTGTTAATCACTGCCACTTATCTGTGATACAATCCAAACTTCTGTTCTGTGGGTGGTTTGTTTGCCTTAATTTTTTTTTTTCCTGTTTTTGCTCTGTAAGTGGTTTGTATTTTATGAACATTCAGGATTACCTGTGAACCCACTTTTGCATGGCATAAAGCTGGGAAAATTCCTTTTGTAGCTCATCAATTAAATTGTTCCGTTTAGTTGGCCATGTAGGTCTGGATTCTGACTTTAGCAGCTTGTTTTTGAGTACACACTAAATATGTTTATTCATTCTTGGTGAAAAATAATCAAGCATTTAGAAAAAGGAGATGAAGGTTGTTACTTTTTAAGTTATTAATCTGGGCAATCATGGAGTATCCAGGTATCTTAATAACAAGAATCCATTTCATTTATGGCCGATAGTATAAAAGAAAGCCACAGTGTTACAGCCCGTCTCATAGCCCAGCACCTTCATTTGAGTCAAATATTTGCCTCCAGACAGTTCAGTAGGAGCTGTTGAACTGGATCTGAAGGAATTATTTGGCTCTTATATTAAAGCTCAGAGCCAAGGAGAGATTTGGAGCTGAGTGCCTGTTTTGAGTACTGGATCTGAAGACCTTCCATTAATAGAAAATTCAGCAACAGGGCTGCTTGGAACTCTTCATCTACTTGAGTGTAACAGCTCTGCCAAAGGCAGGTACCCACTTCTGCCTTGGTAAGATCTTTCTCCTCTATCTCTGTTTATCAGAACTCTAATTGTAAGTTTTCTAACTTTTAAATGACAAGAAACCCAAAAGAAATAGAGATTATGTGTTTTATAGAGATCATCCTTGCCTTGTTTGTCAGGGGAATAAGACAGAAAGAAGACATTAATCTGGAGAAAATGGAAGGTGCTGTTCATTTCTTTCTCTAAGTCAAAACTGCTAGTTTGGATGGATTTCTGCCAGCATTTCTAAGATAGTGACATGCTCTCATCTTTGCTAATGAAGATATTAAAGTATATATGGAATGTTTGACAACATCACTACTTCTCTTGGCATTATTATTATTATTTAGGGATTATTTATCCCTACAATCAGAGGTTGAATTGCTCTTTAGAATGTCCAGGCTTTGCTAGAGCAGTCCTTGGTGTATCCATGCATTTCTTTGCTTTTCAGTAAAAACAGCATCTGGAAAATTTGCCAATAGGAGCACCTTGACTCTTATTGGGTAGCTCATATTTCCCAAAGAAACATAATGGATTAAGGGCCTTTGAGGTGTTTCATGTAGATACATTTTAGCAATTAGGTAAAATGGCTTTGCAGGGAAAGAAAAGCTGGATTTTTACATTATCTGGAAGTATATTGAAAAAAAAATCAATGTACCTGTTAAAACAGCCAAGAAATTCCTGATGGTTTTTTCCTCCTAGTACTAGATTTGCTTTTTAATTGAGTGGAATATATGTCAAGAGATGATTTTGTGACCCATTGTCTTTCTATAAATGCTTTTTTATAAGCTCTGTATCTGTGTATGAATGTTGGAAAAATGTGATGTCCTTAGTGCCATGAGGACTTACGCTGTTTTTAAGTGAAATGTGATCTTGGCTCTGCTGGGTCATTTTATAGGTATAGTAACTCTATATAACATAGCATAATGTATTGAATCTAAAAGTTTCCTCATCGCCTCTCTGGTCTTTTTCTCCTAAAAGTGCAGGAGAAAACCATGTCTTTGTTTATGCAGTCGTAGTATTCTACTGCTTTAAATAGAATTTCATTTCCTGGAAAAGCAGGAAATTTAATGGTGAAGCAGACTGGGAAAAACTAAATGATAAATTTCCAATTATAGTCCAGTGATACTGACAGAGTAATTTTGTTTGCTATAGTTTTGTTGACAAGTATTTACATACAGAGTTGCTGATTTCCCATTCTCACCTGAGCTTGGGAAACTCATGTAACTTTCTACTGCTTTAGATCCCTCTAAACAAAGAGATTGTGTTTGTCTTCCCTTTTCTGGTACTGAAACTCCTTGGTTTATTTACATTTTTATTTATTTATAGGAGTGTTGCCTTGAATAATATTTATCTGTATATATATTTAGTGATATGTGCATGTGTGTACATATGTATGTACATACAGGGTCATTAAGGCACATTTGGATTTAAGTTACTTGTTTTATTTGCATGTAATTTATATGTAAATCTGCAAACAAATAGAAAAATATGGATGTAAATTTGCAAAGCAACCTTTACAAACGTTTTCCATAGTTTAATAAATCCTGATTTAATCTTACTTATCTAAAAATTAAGTTTCTGTCAGGTCTATTCTCCAGGGCTCTTAAATGGCATAAAAATAAGCATGTGTACAGATACTTGAACAGTGAGAAACTCCAAAAGTTGAGTTTTTTCTAGTCTAACATTGAACTTACTTGAAAGTCATACACCAGTGCAGTTTTTTACCATTAAAAATAGGGGCACTGTGTTAAATTTAAATTGTAAAATTACGTGGCACAGATCTGAATATGACTTTATGACATTGCTGCAGTTTGGTAACCTTTGCTGTTCATCTGACCTTTGGTGAATTGAGGTGTAGAGTTGTCAAACAGATCTGCTTGTTAATGCTGAAATTGTTGATGTCAGTCTTAAAAATCATCTCTTATGGGACCTTCCCAATAGATCGGGAAGTAAAAATACATATTAAAACAATTTTCTTTTTTAGAGCAATCAGGCAAAGTATAACTTTGTTTCTGAGTAATGAAAAGTAAAAATTCCAGCAAACAACTTTGTTATGTCTGTAGAAAGATCTATAGATAGGCAACATGGATAGTCTGTATTAATTTATTTTTAAAGCCCCTTTTTCTTGAGTTATGTTATTTTACTTTGTTGGGGGATTTTTCTTTAATATGATAAAAGTGGTAGACATATTTTACTATCTTGTGGCATTTCATTTTACTTAGGATCAATAGAAATCATGTGAAAATACCTTAGTGGCCATAAATGCTGTGCCAGTGTTTATACAGACTCCTTGTGTTACATCATGGTAGCCTGGATAAAATCATGTTCATGCCTGCTGCTTTGTCATCTTTTTCTGTCCTTGGGTTTACTTGCTTTAGTAAAATACTTCTAAGAATTTTCTTTAATTATGGTAAATGAACTGCTGATTTCTTATAGATGCTAATGGTGCATGTGCTTGCTTTATTTCCATGGAATATTGTAGGCAGTCTTGAAGATACAGAGATGGCTTTTTCTAATCAGACAAAAAAAATCTCATTAGCTTTCCAGGTGTAAGGAAAAGAAGGCATAGCAGGATGTGAGTACTGGGGCTTTGGTCTGGTTAGAACACAAGGAACAGAACCTGAAGGCAGAGCAGATCTATTGGTGAGCCTCAGCCCCCGAAGGGATGTGAGACTCCTCTGGACAACTTTCTGTCTGGAGGTGATGTTTGCAGGAGAGGTTGGAGTCCTATTTAAAGAAGCAGCTGTTCATTAGCTGTCATCCTCAGGAACTTGCAGAAATCCCCATAGGTGGCTCCTTCCTGTAGCTTTCATGTCCCTCCATACTTCTGAGTCTCAAGATGCTTCCTCACATCTTGTCAGAACTTTGTTATTCTCCCCAGCTCTCCAAGTATTTCTGCTGGGCTGGGAGGAAAGAGCACAGTATTTTTACTTCTGAAATTTTGTTAGAAACAAACTATAAAAGATTTTGAGTGCAGAATGGAAAGGGATAACAACTCCGAAATCCTGAGGCTCGGTGAAGCTGCCTCTGATGCTGGCATTGCACCTCTTCAGCCAAGTGCCTTTGCATTCAGCTCGGCTCCCAAAAGCCTGAGGAGCTCCTTTGCCTGCTGCAGCTTCTCTCTACATTGTGACTGCTCCTTTTTTCAGGTACAAACCAGTTCTGTCATCCGTTGTTACTTTATTCAAGTCTCCCTCTGCCCCAGCTACTCAGCAGGGCTTATGGCAGAATTTTCCATGGCCTGCATTTTCCATAGTTTCTTTAATATCGAGCACTGTGATAGTTTACTTCCCCCCTTCCCGGTTTGAATGCTACTATGTTAGCTGAAAAAAAAAATTTAAAAAAAAAAAAAAAAAGCAGATGGCCACAAATTTTCACTTGTGCAGGTGCCACATTGTTTTGATCAGTTGTGCTGACCCATCTCTGCTTTTGCATATATTACATACAGGAATAATGACCTAAGGTTTAAACTCATCTGCTGTGATTAGACCTTGAACAAGGGTTTCAGCAGAATGCTTTAGAATTTAAGCTTTTACTTGTTTGTCTAGTGTAATAGCTAGCTCATTGTCTTTGGGTAAATGTTACAAGGTACACTGCAAAATGAGTGGGAAGATGTGGAATGTATTCTTAATGCTGCCATAATACATTAAAGGGATTCCATATATGTTTCTGGTCCTTTTTTGTGTGAGTAGTTGGAACTAAGGTTGTTGAAAAAGCTGTTCCACAATACCCCAAATAACCAAAATGCAGTTCATGAATGGACACTTGCAGGTCCAAGGAAAAGATTTCTCTGTTTAGAGCAAAAATGATCAGCAAAAACGCTGAAAGAAAGCACAAAATGTTTTTTAAGGTTAATAACCAGTGCGAGTGATCAACACTTCTCAGAATCACTTACATGTGCACATTTGTTTAAGTTTATTTTTACTGAGGAGAGGTGGGTTTGGGTTTGTTTTAGTTATTTTGATCTGGCTTTGTTTTTGGTTTTGGCTCTGCAAAAGGAGGGCTTTGTTCTACAAACAGTGCAGCCCAAAGAAATAAAAATATGAAGACAGATTGTTCCCATATCCAAACCCTGCACCTGTTCTGAGCAGGGTAATTGCTGACAAGCTGCTCTCTTTTTAAAATGCCAGTTATCCATAGAGCTGACAGAATCCTGCATTCCTCTGAAAGTGGCATTTTACAATGAGTCTGAAAAGAAGTGCCAATGTTTTCATGAATAAAGATATTGACCGGGGAAGGCAATTGTGTGGCCATAATCATTGAGACAAGAACTGTAGCAACAGGATCTTATAACACAGCGGATTGTAAAGAGAACATGAGGGATGAAAATGATAGCTACTTATGCAAATGGATTAGAACTATCCTGTGCCACTTTGTGGATCTGTCTTTTAATCTCTCTTGCTATCTAGGCCATGGGATTAGTCAAAAACAGCTGGAAAGGAATGGACACAATCACTTAATCACAAAATCAGAAAGCTTGCTGGGGTAATTTCCCTTCAAATAGCACACTGCAAACCCAGGGCAGGTAGTACTTAATATCAGTTGCAAGCCCAGTTCTATCAAGAGTTTTGGAAAGACTGCAATCTTTCTATTATAAGTGTATTGAGTCTGTCTTTTAAAACGCCTGAAATGTGACATGAAATTACTTGTCTTTTTTCCATTTGTCACCTTTTCTTTATGTTTGCAGAATGCAAATGGCTAGAGTTTAATGAAGTGATATTGTTGTGATTATACTTAAGCTGCAGAGTGAGACTCATTCTCATTCCTGCTGCAAAGCAAATTACATCTGCTTTTCCTACTCTAATGCACTTTGCCCTTGAAATTCTTGCCAAAATAATGGGGGGCTGTGATTCTCCTTAATGCTTTTCTCTGTAGGCTTTGTCCTGGTGACAGAACAGTATTAAAAATAAAAAAAAAAAAATTAAAAAAAAACCCAAAAAAGACAAGGAGACAAAAGAAAGTAGATTATTTATTCAAGGCATCAGAAGATGCCATGCTGGCAGAAACTGCTATAGCCCCAAACTGCTGCAGCCCAAATTTGCTACAGCCCAAAGCTCCTCTAAAATCTTTCACCTGCCTCAACACAAAACCAGGCAAGTACCAGACAATGCTGCAGCTCAGTGCTGGTGGGTTTTGTGTTCCAAATACCCCCAGTGCAGGGGTAAACACCAATGTGCCTCTGCAGACCTGGGCATGTCAGCCTGGTAAAATTCACTCTGGGCTGCAGAAATTATGGCAGAACCTCTGCTTTCAGTTTGAGCTGAACCCAGCAGAAGTAGTTAAAACTGCTTGAATTCTTGTTCTTAACTTCTTTAGAGAAATACATATTTTCTGCATTGGGCTCATCCCACCATTTATCAGCTGGGTTGATGCAGCGTGGGCAGGAGATCTACGAGAAAAGGCAGTTTGGTTCAATGCCAGCTCTCTGGGTTAGCTTGTCTTTGAAAGTTTGGGTTTCACTTCTCACAAAGGGCAGAAGCACTCGGTAGTCCCCAGGCGCTTTATCCAATGGTCTTCCTCATACCTGCTTCCACCAGGCATTCTCCTGTTGCTTCTGGCATTATTTCCATGGTGGAAATTGTCCTGTGGTTTACACAAAGAGTTTTCCAAGAAATCCAGAAAATGCTATTAGGATAATTCAGAAACCTGACTTAGTGATGCAGCATGTTATGCCAATATTTTTTGACCTTTTGTTCTCTTACAACAACCTTAGGTGTACACACTTGCTGGAAGAATTACATCTTAAAGACTTTTTATCCTCATTGATTAACAATAAAACTGTGCGACTCAATAAGCTTTAGGAAGGAAGCTGTGGGTTTGTTTTTTTTTTCTCGTTATGCTCCTTACAAGAAAGATTGTAAGTTTATTCAGGTAGACATATGGAAATATTTGAAAGTTTTGGTGTATTCTTCTACTACATCTCATAATTCTGAGTGATTCTGTTTCACAAATCAATATCCCAAATACTACTTAAAATATGTGCTTGCATTTTTGTGTGAAGGGATAAAATATATTTTATATGAAATAAATGTAACGGAATTTAGTTTCATTTTTAAAAATTTCTATTGTAATAGGAACTTTGAACAGGTCCTCTCTTCACAGGTTTGTGTAACACAGCCATTATGGAGGCAATTTCATAGTTTTTTACTCTGAATTTGAAACATCCATGTCAGAATCTGTATTTCATTCAAAATAAGAGAACAGAAACGCAGAACCACGGAGTGAAACTACAGCCTTCTAGGGCAGGGTTAAAGCATTGGTGTATCAGGGAAAAGTGAGTGCCATGGATTTGTGCAAGGTTTTTGACACTGTCCCACATGAGTGAACAGAATGGATTGAGAGCAGCCCTGGGGAGAAGGATTTGGGGGTGCTGGTGAATGAAAACTCATCATGACCCAGCAATGTGCATTTGCAGCACAGAGATCCAGCTGCATCCCGGGCTGCATCCAGAGCTCTGTGGGCAGCAAGGGAAGCAGGGAGGAGGTTCTGCCTCTCTACCCTGCTCTGGTGAGACCCCGCCTGAGGGGGGGAGCTGCATCAGCTCTGGGGCCTCCAGGGGAAGAAGAGTGTGGATCCTGCTGGAGGGAGTCCAGAGGAGGTCACAGAGATGCTCAGAGGGCTGAAGCACCTCTCCTGAGACAGGCTGAGAGTTGTTCATTCAGCCTGGAGTAGTGAAAGCTCTGTGAGAACTTTAGAGCAACTCCCAGTACCTAAAGGGACTCCAAGAGAGCTGGAGAGGGACTTATTTTACGAGGGCTTGTGTGATAGGACAAGGGAGAATGGCTTTACATGGAAAGGGACAGGTTTACATTAGACATAAGCAGTTTTTTCACTGTGGAGCTGTGGCACTGGAATGGGCTCCTGGGAGAAGCTGTGGGTTTCCTGGCAGTGTTCAGGGCCAGTCAGGATGGGCTTTGAGCAACTGGTCTAGTGGAAGGAGACAGGGAGTTGGACTGAGCTGATCTTTGAGATCCCTTCCAACCCAAACCATTTATGATTCTGTGCCATAGATTGGGATATTCAATGCCATGTCTTGATGCTGCTTTAAGAAGATTTTCATGCCTGTAGTGAAACAGTTCATCATCAGCCTGTAAACTGTGTTTGGAGATGGACTATGTATTCAGAAAACAGCCTAGAAAAGGAGAAAATGCTTCAGTCTATTTGAATGATATTTGCTTTGCATAATTGCTGATATATTTTTTCACCCTTTCCTCGGAAATACCTTGTTTTGCAGTGGCGAGTGGGATTTAGCATGGAGGGATGCATAAGGGTTGAAATGACTCACATTTTCCTCCAGCAGCCTCACCCTGTCCTCCCTCCCATACCCAGTCTCTGCAGACTGTTCATTTAGCCTTTCTTTTGGTTACTGCTGCAGGACTTGCAACCTCTGTAAGGCTGTATCTCACATGGTACATGCTTTTGTAAAACCGGTCTTTTAGAGGTCTTTCCAACAGAGGCTGGATGGAGACAACCACAGAACAGAAACTTTAGGCTGTGTCCTTTGGTTTTATGCATTGAGATCCCTGATGGTGAGTGCTTGTAAGCTCCTGGTAAATGTGGTCTTTAGCATCTGGCAGCAGTAGCCATTGGAATCTCTAACACTGGTGTATGGTATTTTTGTGCATGCAGTGTTTCATTTTTCTCTTTGTAGCTGTGTTTTAGTAAGGCATTACTCAATCAAAAATTGCATTCAGAAATATGTATTGCTTGAGGATTGTTTTTGGCAACAGCACAATTAAATGGTTTGTGAAAAAGCTACTATCAATAATGAGAAAACTTGGAATTGTATTATTCTTCACGCAGCCATTTTCTGATTCATTAGAGTTAGATTGTAAAATCTATAATAACATTATAGGTAGTGTTATATATAAACCACCGTATTCAAGAGCTGGTATTTTTTTCAAATCACATTAATAAAGGAACCTATTTAGAAGATTAGGTCCTTAAATCTCCATCTGTGTCTGCATTGTTGTTGTGTGCCAGTTAGCAGATAGTTATGGGGAAACTGGGTGGTGTCAGAAGCTTCTCATTGTATGGCTTTCTGTGATGTTTCCTCTTGAATGCCTCTGTCTTCTTGTCACACCCAGAAATCACAGCTTCTCTCTAGCCTGTATTTAGATGTATTTAACCGCCTTTTACTTATGACCACTTTGAAAAGCAGTGTGAGGCTGAAAATATTTCATTGTTGAAGAGCTGCAGCTTACACTGTTTTAAAACTTTGTAGGTTACAGTCCAAGAGTTGCATTGGTTAGCAATGTTAATTGCCCTCGATTGTGGCTGTGAATTCACTTTTTATAGGAATTTTTCTAATATTTAATCAAATATTGTTGTGTACATCCACTTCATAAATATCTTACAAGAATGCTATCACTCAATTTCAAAACATCATCTTGGCCTTTAATAATTTCTAATATAATAATTTGACACAACTTGTAGTCTTTATCCAAATACTAAAACCAAATATTAAAATGAATATCTTAATTTGAGACAAGTCCTTCTTTTTATGCCAGTCTCCAAGTTTTCACCTAGCTGGAAACTCTCTTCTTTCTCACTGTTGGTACCAATGAGCTTTGTATGCTCAGTATTTGATTCATCTCTTTGATATTCTCCTTGCACAAATTTGCAGAAGTATTTAAAATGAAGCTTTATTTTTAGAAACATGAACAATATTCATGTCTGCAGAGAAGAACCTTGTGAATAATGAGGGCTTGGTACATTTTTTAGAAGCTTTGGTACATTCATTGAGTTGTCCAGCTTCTGTCATTTTAAGTTAGTTCTTTGGAATAGGGTTTCACTATGCTCTGAGGGAAGCTACAATTCTCTCACCACCACTTGGTTCTGTGAGCTTCTACTTCCTCTCTTATATTGGACTCTGTCAGGTGTCATTTAAACAAAGCTAATCCTATAAAATTTAGAATAAGTTTGTGCTTTCTAGACTGTACTATTAACGCCTTTAAACAATTCTTACTTAAAGGAAAATAATAGCTTGGATCTGAGTTCACCTGCAGGATGCAGAAATTCTGTGTTTTAGTGGAAAAGCTGTGGATCTCTGCAATGTCAGCATGGCCAGGGCTGTCCAGAGAGGATGGAATCACACGATGCTCAGAAGCTAGGGAGCACAAAGAGGATGATGAGGCAGTCAGGCAGGCCTTGCAGACCTGTGTCTAAGGCTACACAGACCGTGGTAAATAGTATTTTGCAAGGTGGGTAAGAAAATGAGGGAAGCAGGCAGGCTTGAAAGTGCTTGGGAAGCAGGAACAATGGTGTGGAGAAAGGAGACAGATGCCAGGAGTTCTTGCTTCCACCATTTTTTTCCTCCTGACTGCTGAAGACAGGAGTCCTGAACATCAGTAAAAACCCCGCAGGTACCTCAGGTGTTGCTGGTTGTGGTGATCCCAGAAAGCTGCAAAGTTCAGTGTGGCAGGCACTGGCCACAAACGCTGCAGCTGCCTTCAGTCACCTCTGCTCTTCTGCTGGAGTTGAACAGCATCCATTGCCTGGCACGGGGTCGGTATCAACAGCCAAGAGGAGATTTCTGTGACAGTGGAAGGGGTCAAGGATTCTGACAGGACTGGGTCCAGGCCGGTGGGGCTGGCGCCTCTCCGGGGACGGAGCTGCTCCTGTGGTGAGCAGCAGTAGGGGCTGCACTGAGGAGGCAGAGTGGCTGCTCTTCCACTCTGGTGAGGCTGAAATTCTCAGAAATGAGCAGTCTCAGGCAGGCCAGGCAGGATGGTGGGTCCAGCGGGCTGAAGATGTGTTGGGGAAGTGGGGACATTCCCTGCTGGGAGCTGTTATGTGCTGAGGAATGCTGTGGGAATCCCCTGTGGGATTGCTTAGAGATTGTGTTGGACTATTCCCCTTTTATTTTCTGGAAAAGAGGACCAGGCAGAGAAGCTGTCTTCTGTAGTTGGAAATGAACCAGCAAGGGGTTAAAAAAACAACATTAAAAAGTTAAAGACACCATTGCTGCTGTGGGTGATGTGTGATGCTGAAGTGGTGTGTGTGAGCCACCAAGGCACAAGAACATTGCCACTTTCTGTTAAGACTTACCCATTTCACACTCATTATAACCCAGGAATGCAAAATTAAATAATGTGTATGTGAAAAAAATTTACCATGCTTTTGGAAGCTTGTAAAACATAGCAGGATGTGGTTGGGGGGGGGGGGGGGGGGGGGGTTTTTGTTGCGTTTTTTTTTTTTTTTCTTTTTATTTTTCTCTTTTNCTTTTTTTTTTTTTTCCCTCTCAATTTTACCATAGCATTTAATTTTGAGATACTAAACACATGTGTAATTGTGGCACAGAAACATTTCTGCTTGCCAAATCTAGATAGAAAAAATATTGTTTTCTGTGAGGGAAGGTTTGGTTTGTAAAAAACAATTGTGGTAATTTTGTCGTTGTTTTTTTAGACGATTGTGTGCTGTTTGGTCTCAAACTGTACCATAAATGTGGGCATTGCTATTATTGAAAAAATGTAAATGCTGCCTGGCAGGAGTTAAACATGTAACCACAGAGAATGTAGGCTTAAGTGCACTGGTAGTTACAGACTCATTCATTTAACATTTGTTATAAGCCACTGGGTTTTTTTTATAACTAATAGGGGAGCAGTTTACAGTTGATCTACTGCATAGGGAAAAAGAGCTTGTAGCTTCAGATGGAATACTTGCAGCCTCAGGCAGTTTTGCTAATGCTTTCGATTACAAATAAGTTTAATAGCGTGCATTAAAAAGGATGTGTGTTTAAACCTTTATGGTCCATACCATGTTAGGTAGAATTACAGTAAATTGCTACATTTCATTTCTGTAATTATATTATAAGCTGCTAGTTGATATTGTCCTGAAGTTTATGTTCAGGACATTTTAACACCAGTTGTATTTTGGACAGCTTGCATAAGATCATTTGATTGTCTCTTAGGGATATGAAATTGCCTATATATATTAAAAAAAAAAAAAAAAAAAAAGAAAAAAGAAAGAGGTTTATTAAAAAAGCATGAAAGTTTCACACCTTTGAATGACTGCCTCCTGTGGAAAAGGGAGGGATCATGATCGCCTCCTGTGCTGTGATTATGAACGTGCACAGAGCAATTTTCCTATCGCTAATAGTTCTGGAAATGTATGTTTATGAAACGTGGTCTTTTCCTTTTATTTCATTTTTTTCCATTCCTGTAGGAACTTGGAAGTAACAGCCCTCCGCAGAGGAACTGGAAGGGAATTGCTATTGCGCTGCTGGTGATTCTAGTTGTTTGTTCACTCATCACTATGTCAGTCATTCTTTTAACCCCAGGTAACCTATTTCTTTATTTTATCTTATTAAAGGTGTATGATTCGTAATTCAGTCATCAAAACCAATGAATGTTAAAGTATCTCTTGCCTTTAAGCATTTTAAACTTGTGGCTCTTGTAAATTTGGTGCCTGTAGGGACTCGGGAGCTGCTGGAGGGCTTGTGGAGCAGAAAAGTTTGGGGCTGGCAATAGGTCCTTGGGATTGTGTCGGGCTTGAGGGGGCTACAGCAATCTTTGTGAGCCTCAGCAGGTGTGAGCTGCCTCCAAGAATTTGTTGTTGATTTTTGGTGTAATTTCAGAGTCACACATGAGCTAAGAGAAAATTTTATGCCATGGAAAACTGATTCGAGAATGCAACTTCTCACTGAATCACCAACATGGGTCTTCCATATGTGCATGCACAAGCTTCTTCCCTTTCCTTTCTTTCAGAAACAAAGAAGGGAAAGTAATGTCTCAGTCACAGGGGAAAAAAAAAAAGAGACGTCAAGAAGTAGACAAAAAGAGCAAACACTGCACAAGTTTTAAAGAAAAAAAAATCATTGAATCCTTTTGCCAGTTTTAAAGTTAGAGCATAAAGTGCCTGATTTGCATGGCATGCCTAGATTGTAAATATTGGTCTACAAATATTCTGCCATTCAAGGGCTCTGTTTGTAAACCAGAAAGTTAATGAAGCTCTTTTGAGGTAAATAATGTTTCCAGGCTGTTTGGCCATGAGGTGAAGTCCCTGAGGGAAGCTGGCTGAGTCTGAGCATGAGCAAGTACAGCAGCAGAGTGCTGCTGCTTTAAAGCAAGGTGGTGAGGCTGAATGGAAAAGCATCAAAAAGCTTTGCTTGTCAGAGGGGATGAGGCAGCTGGAAAGAGTATGCAGGAGTGCTATGGATAGTCTGCTTCCTCTGTTTTGTGTAAATATCTACTCCTTATGCATCGTGCTGTTCAAAATGGCTCTTTGCTTATTTCCACTTAGATCATGTTGAGAAAAATAAAAGCAAAGTTGAGCTGCTGTAGTCTCAGTGAATAGGGGCCTTCTTCGGGGAATAATTAAAAAGAGATTTTGAGGGCACATGGCAATGTATCCTGGCACACTTTAAAAGTGAAGACTGCTTTTTGTTTTGAGGAGAAGCAACTATTTCGAAGACTTGTAAAATGTCAAGCATTTGCTAGAATCTACAATAGTAACTTTCAGTTTTGGCTCTTATATCTGTATGGAATTATTAATGATGTAAAAACATAAACTGAAGTCTTCGAAGGCACTCATGGAAAAAGAATAAACAACCTAGGGGAATGTTAACTTTAAAAAAAAAATGTTAAAAAGCTCAGTGAATTACAACATCTCTGAGGCTGTTTCAAGATCCAGAGATCTTGGTTGAAAACTTGTGTAAGCTGGGACCTACATTTCAGTTCAAGTCATGCGAGTGAAAACTAGTTCTGTCAGCTCAGATGCTCTAAGATATCCCATAGAGACTGTGAAGCCTGATATAAATAAAAACCTTTCTCCCAGAATGATCTAGGTCTGTAAAACTGGGCTTTCTTGTGGGTTGGAAATGCTTACCATGGAAAGATTGGAGGGGCTTTGTAGCATAGATACTTGCCCTGTTTTGGCCCGAATCGTTGCTGTTCCCCCTTCACTTTCATTATTAATTTGTTTGATTATTATGAATTATTAAGATGGTTTGGAAAGCAGATATTTTGCCATTCTGTTGGTAGGTACTAAGCATTATAGCTGAAGCTACTTTGTCCTGAATATGTGTTAAGATCACTTTGGGATGTCCAGTGTTTGAGGGGAGGAAAAAGGTAGAGA
>VWZN01015366.1:0-11381 GCA_013396955.1 Regulus satrapa | reverse complement strand
TAGAGACCTCCCCCCCCCCCCACATCTGGCTGCTGTGAAGTGCTCAGCTCAGTGAAGTTGGTGCTAATTTGTTATTATAAATATTTGGGTTTGAAAATCCTTCTCATAAAATAGAATAGGTCTGAATGAAGATATTCAGTGCAAATGTCCTTTGTTACTTTGGGATGTTTCAGTGTTCATTTCCAGGACTATTCTGAGCATCAGAGAGTTCTCTCCCTACTTAGTTCTGCCTGTACGGATGGGTGCTTTTTAGATTTCAAGTAAATTCCCCTAAACACTGTACATCATGCTGCTTCTTTTTATGGAAATGATGATAATTTCAGATGGTTATTGCTCAGAACCCTGATTGTTTCACTGGTATTTTTTGGAGGCAAAAGTGTACTTACCGATATGCCAAACAGAACAGCAATGATCTCTTTTGCCTGCAATTATTTACACATTGTTTTGTCCACAAAATAAGAAACTCTTAGGTCTGTGTACACTAACAGTTGTCATTTGACTTCTCTCAAATTGTGAGCAACAGCTTTCCTGCTTTTTGATAGAGGGATCAATGCTTCCCTATGGGATAGCATGTTTTAAAAGAAAGTGTGATTCTTTTGCAAAAGGCTTCAAAGAGGCTTTATCTTCCACTAAAGATAGAAACATTAATAAAACTAAAAGGAAATTCTCGATTTTCTTTCTGTATTATCTTTTATTGCATGAAATATAACTTGACTGTGCAATACTAAGCAGGATCTCTGTTGAAATAAGAGAAGCATTTTGACCTATTAATATATTAGTTTTTGTTCAAATCTGAAACCTCTGGGCTACAATTATGGTTATGGTTTGAGTAAATGTATTGTACCAACAATATTAGTAACATTTCTGATCATTTAATCTTGCTTTTCATCTATAATAATACTCAGAATCTTTATAAATTTCTTAGTGTTCTCAACAGAGAGATGGGAAAGTGGAAGAACAAACCATCCAGTGATGTAAAACATTAGTGGCAGGGTCTGAATGAACTCTCAGCCCAGGGACCATTTGTTGGGACTCAGGAACCCTCTGTGAGCCCTTGAGGACTAAGGAGGGCATTAAATAAATCCCATTGCTCCCAGCAAGTAGAAATTGCTACACTGCTCCATACCTGGGAGTAGAAGGCTTGCAGGCAAATATGGTTTTCTTCAAAATTAGAAAAATGCAATGCCAGATAATGAAGCTGCCCTTGTTAAATCAGAGAACTCAAGTGTAACAACTTGGAAGTTTCAGAACAGGAGCCTGTCTATCCTCTGGGGCAACTGCATTATGAATCTAGTGATTTTTGTTTATTATTTTGAGCGGATTGCTGAAGACATATTTAAGGAAAAAAAAATACCTTGGGAATAATCTTAGAAATATATCTTTATATTGGAATTTGTGGCCAGCGCAGGATGCAGGTGACTGTCTGTGAAATGCCATCATTTGGTTTGTATATCAGGATAAATATGACAGAAGCACCTTTCTTCTTCTGCTTTTATTCTATTTCATGTTTTTGAGGTTTCTTCTCACACCTGCATATACTGAAATAGTCATAGGTAGATTTTTAGACACCAGTGTCTTTAAATTATTCCTGCCTTTGAATCAACTTGTCCTTATTTTGCATCATGACAACATGCTCCATGTTGTAGGAATTATGTGAAGACCTATCTGATCAACCATTTTTGACCTATATTTCAAAACTGACATATGTTCAATTGAAAATATCAGCAGGTGAAAGCTTTTATATGAAAAACCACTTAAGAACAGCCTTAGAGTTGTACAGATTCGGCGTCCCCTGTACAGGTGTTTTGCCACAACCCTTACAGCTGTTTTTTGGGACTGACAGTAGTTCTACCTTCATGTTAACTTACACTTTGTGAAGATGTGGAAGACTCAAAAGCTTTTTCTAGGACTCCCTTACTGAGATATTGATGTTGGCATTTAAACCATGCCTGCTGATATGTTGAACAAAGTGGCATCTACCTCTAATCACAGACTCAAGGGAAACTCACACACAATGGAAATAAAAGGACATCTTTCTGGAGAAATTACTTTAGAGCACATTTAGGTCAGACAAATGCTCAGAAAATGCTTTTTGTGAAAAGGGTTGAGTAAAATCAAGCTCTGGGAAGAGAATCCATTTGGATTATGTCCAGCAGATAAACTGTCCAGGGTTAGGACTGACCTCTCCATGGCCTCTCATACTGCTCTTAAAGGAGAAGAAAAAAAATGACCTTTTTTTTTTTTTTTTTTAAGTGATGTGGATATTCACTGCAAGAAGATTCAGTTTTCTGTTCAATTCTGTACAGACTGCCTGCAACTACTGTAAATTGGCAGGCAGGTTTTGATATCCAACTATTTTCTGGCAAGTTTTCTTCCTTTGTCATGATAATATAGTGAGCCATGCTAATTCCCATTTACCCCTGCTAGCTTGTGTACAGTTTACTAGTGGTGTTTTTCACTTTTCAGATGGCATTTAACATCAAGCCTTTATCCTAATTTCTACTATAAAACCTTTTTTTCCACAGAAAAGTCAGTAGGGACCTTCAGTTAATGGCATACTACAGTACATAATTACGAGTTTTATTTGCTAAGTTAGGAGGCAAATTTGATGAGGTGTTTAGACTACATTTAACCTGCAAAAATAATATCCTATAAACTCATGAAAAGTAGCAAGACCATTAATTTCAAGTTTTGGAGTATATTCTAGCTTAGTAAACACAAACAAGTTTGTCACTTTGAATTAATATATGCCAGCATTTGATTTTTTTTTTAATTGGACATACAGTTAAAAAGTAGGCATTTAGTTTTTAGCATTTTATTTTGTTTGTATCTTTTGTAATCTGTGTCATTTGCTATACATTACTAAATAAATAAATAAATGAATAAAATTTCAGACTGAAATACAGAAATAGATGGTAAATAGTATGAGAACATTGGAAATATCATTCCGTCAATAATTCAGTAAAATGAAGAATTCAATAAATTTTAAAATGAAAACGAAAAAGAGATTGTAGGCTATTTTATAATATAATAAATACAAAGTAGTAAAAGGAAATCTTTAAAATAAAAGAAGTACATCCTAGAATCAGAGATTACTTTGGGTTGGAAGGGACCTCTAAGATCATCTCATTCCAACCCCTCTGCCATGGGCAGGGACATCTTCCACTGTCCCAGGTGGCTCCAAGCCCTGTCCTGGTTCTGAGCACTCCCGGGGATCCAGGGCAGCCGCAGCTTCTCTGGGTCCCTGTGCCAGCACCTCTCCTCCTCACAGGGAACAATTTCTTCTTGACACTCTCTCAGTTTAAAGCATTTCCCCCTTGTCCTGTCCCTCCATGACAGTCCTAAAGCCTCTCTGCAGCTTTCTTGGGGCCCCCTAAGGCACTGGAAGGTGCCCTAAGGCCCCACTGGAGCCTTCTCTTCTCCAGGCTGGTCTCAAATCTCCCCACAGCAGAGATGCTGCAGCCCCCGGAGCAGCTTCGTGGCCTCCTCTGGACCTGCTCCAACAGGTCCATGTCCTTGTCACTTGCAGAAGGGTTGCCAGCAATGGTCAGGTCCCACTGTGTTGTGCCCCCAAGAAGGCACTTACGAGGAGCAGGGCTTGGGGGTGTGAGGCCACTGCCCTCAGTCTTCCAGCCCAGGTGTCCCGTGGCAGCCCCCGAGGTGACCATAAAGTCACCACCCATCCCTGGCCCCTCTTTAATCCAGACCCATACGGTTGGCTCCTCATCCAGCCTCAGGTGTAGCATTCCAGCTGGTCCCTGACACAGAGGGCCACCCCCTCCTGTCCTCCCTTGGAGTATAAACACAGTGTGGTGCAACTAATCTGTGCTTGTGCTCAAGAAAGATTAACCCACTACTGTTCTGCGGGTTCCCACGATGGGCAAGTCGTCCTGCTATAGATGAATTTGGCATCTGAGATATTGACAGAGGGCAAAGGTAGAGTTAAGGGTTACAAACAGAGGACTCTGTTTTGATTAAAACTTAGCACTGGACAAAAATTTACTTCTACAACATCTAGTAAAGTTGCTGGAAAGTGCCCTTTTTGTCCCCAGTTTACAAATGCTAACCGTAATTTAAAACTTACTTTAAAATCCCATTTATATTGAGATTTCTTGCCAGGGATGTGATAGAAAACAGAGAGCAGAGTTGGTGTGCCTTTCTTTTTTGATAGCCTCTCTGTACTCAGTTGATATATTGCTTTAGTGATTTTTATTTAAGCAGTTGAAAAAAAGAATCTGTCATAGGTAAGGCAATCTATGACAATATAACAGCTTGCGTGAGCTTGATTGCTAGTTGGCAAACTGGCAGGAAATAAAGGGTCACAATAAGTAGAAACAGACTCAAGTAAGGTTAGAAGAGAAACACTTTTGGAATTATAAACAGCATCAGGACCAGGGTGTGTTGAATCCAAATAGGTGATGGAAAACAGCTTGTTGAGGGGAGGTTGTCAACAAGGTTATGGAAGAAAGGGATAATGGGCAGTGAAGAGCCCTGTGTTTGATGCTGTTAAGTCAGAAGCAGTGTTTTGAAGACACAAGAATGTATTTGTGGAGCTGAATAGAGCACACATAACAACATGTGCTTACTTTGAAGATAAAAACACAGTGTGTGGCAGGAGCAAGAGCTAACAAGGTCCCATGATGTGTAAACAGAGGGATTAGGTATAAATCAAGAGAGATAATGTTGCTCTGCTGCAAAGCTCCAGTAAGGCTGCAGGTGGAATATTGTGTCCCATGCTGGACTGGCAGATGAAAAAAACCCCACAAAACAAAGCACCAAAAAAAAGCCTAAACAGACTATTTTGATTCCTGGAAGGTAGGAAGAGAGCAAAAAGCTTATTTAAGGATTAGAATGTTTGTCTTATGAGAGAGGATTTGGACAACTGTGCATGCTTGGCCTTACAAGACATAAAGTGCAAGAAGAGTTGATTACCATGGGTGAGTGCTTCCCAGAGCCCTGCTGCCACCTGGGAGGGAGCAACATGCAGAATGCAGCATGTGGGTGTGACCCGCTGGGATGGCCTTGTGTCAGTTGTAAATTCATGATGTGCATCCCATCCAAAGGAAGTTTCTCTCCAGTACACCAAGGATGCACCTTATTAATACCAGCTGAAGTGACTGCAGCAGGCAGTGCTGACATTTAAAGGCAAAAATGTCATCATATTGCTGTTGATTCCAGTAAGCTTTCAGCTGGCCTTCTTATTGAGAAATTTAGCTGAATAAAGACCAATAACAAAATTATTGATTGGCTTTACTCTCTTTTAAGAGTCACATTCTCATCCAAAATGTGTTACAGGATATGACCTTTACAAAACGGGTTTCCTTGTTAATAATGTCCTGCTAACATCGTGGGTTGACACAAAGATAACAAGATTGCTGATTGACTGCTGTGATGACAGAGACTCCTTTTGTAGCTGTCTGTCATCAGAGCACTGTTTAATATCAGTAAGTACAAAATCCACCTCACGTGAAGTTTCTCTCATGGAGGAGGAAAGAAAAGCTCATAGAGAAGAGAAAGAGTGCGGTAATTTATGGTAACCTGCCCAATAATATAAAATTATTTCAAAAACCTGGCTGGGCACCCAACTGCTTGTGTGGGAAGTGCACAGGTGCATCTTTTTGCAAGGGCACAGGCAACAAACAGCACAGATTTTGGCAGCTGCTGTTCTGAACAGCCTCAAGCAGTCAGGTGAAATGCAAGCTGCTGCCAGTGACTATTGCTTGGAAACTTTGTGGGTTTGTCTTTTGATGCTAAAGCTTTTGCTTTAATAGTAATGGTTCAGCATTACCACTGCTCCTGCAGCAGTTCACTATTGAATCTTCACTGCTTATTTTTTTAGCTTACAGACAAGACCACATATTTAGCAGCACTTCTTTTTTAGGTTTCTGAAGTGTGGGGATGATTTTAGATGCAGGAAAATGATTTATCTGAATTTGTGTAGTTTTGCAAGTCAGTATTGGCTAATGATGAGAAGCACAATATTCCTGGGTTCTATCATGTTTAGGAAAAATACTAGACTATTAGCTGAGTTATGTTGCTCATGCCACTATAAAGGAAGCACATACTATAAAATGTGCATGTAGATTTTTTGAAATTTCATTTTAAATTGTTGAATAGGTGAAGTCGGTTCCAAATTTACTTGCAGGAGTTTTTTTTATCTAGCTTCTCTCAGTGTAAGGTACTCAACATGGCCAACATCCTTTGGCTGTCAGGAGATTTTGGTATTGGTTTGTAATTTTTTGTGGTGTGGGGCTGTGGTAAGAAAGAGCTTTGCTGAGAAAGTCCCAATATAATAAATAGTCAAACACTAAATCCTGTAGTTTTTCTGTCTGAAAGATACCAATTCTTTGTTTCCTGAAGCTTTACTAACAGAAATTGTACTTTTTCTTGTTGAGAAACAAACTAAAAAAAACAAAACAAAAAAACCCCCAAAAAGCCAAGGCATTTTTACCAATTCCAACAAGACTTCTGGTATTATAATTCCAGTGTTTTGCCAACAACACTGAACATATTGTTTTCAATAATTATCTAAAATGATCTTGTTGTGCTTATTTTAGATGAACTGGCAAATTCATCAGAAAACAGATTATCCTTGGAAGATCTCTTCAGAAAAGAGTTCATAGTTCATAATCCAGAAGCCAAATGGATTAATGGTAAGTTTACAAGCTCTCAATTAATTTGAAACTAGGTGAAAACTGTAAGTATTGAATGATATTATCCATTCACTGAGAAAAAAAATCAGTTAAAATTTTATACTCTCTTTAAGTTGGCCAGTGTCCCAGTTTTCCTTGTTGCTCTGAATCGCATCTCTTTCATTAATTTTTGAAGTGGCTTTCTTATTTAAAGCTCTGTCTAGTAGAAACCACTGAAATTACCTGTTCATGCCTCTGACTCAGTTGGAAGCAGTGATGAAGAACTGTGTTTAAGAACTGGATCTTGTTTGTGGATTCATAAGACCAACTCTATTAATATCTAAATTCTGGGATTTGAGACCTGGTTCTCTTTGCATCTTAAAAAGACTCGAATATTTCAATATACTCGTGCTGTCATAGTCACTGATGACTACGAATGGTATTTAATATTCTAATTTATTATATTATTTACGCATGGCATGCAGATTCCTCCAGGAATGACAGCAGGATTTGTGCAAAACTGGGCAAGGCACAACTGTTATGGAGTGCTCCGTGCAGGGCAGGAGTCTGGCAGTCTGGTGGCTGTGTGTGTAAACTCAGAATGGCTTTGCATGGAAATGATGCTTCAATTACATGGAATTTGGTGCTCAAATGTGACTAGAATGGCCCTATTTAGTAGGGAGCTGTGTGATTGAATTCTTGCTTTATGATGAACTTTGAAGAATGAAGTGGATATGATAAGAGCATTTAAAAGCAAAAGCATAAAAAGGAGAAAAGCGTGGTCAAACTTTTTTTCAGGACCTGCTCTGGTGTTGTTACCCATTAGCTTAGGGCTAACAGAAGGGACACTCAGTTTAGTTTCCTGCTACTCCAATGACATCTCATCTCTTTGCTGAGGGCTGAGTTGCCCTTAGTTTCTTCTTTGAACTGGTTTCTGTCTGCAGTCAGTGAAAAAAAAAAATAAAAAAAGTGATACTGGGTAAAGCTGGAACAGTTCTGTTGCCAGGAGGAGCAGTTTTTTGTTTTTTGTTTTTTTTTTTTTTGTTTGGCAGAAAACTCTTTTTCTGAAAGACTGTTTGCTAATGAAATCGTTAAGCAGGATTTCAATTTGCAGTTCTCTGTTAAATTCACAAAACAGCTGCCTCTGTCCCCACCCTGTCTGGAAAACACTGGTCCTGATTGTCAAATAAAGTTAGCAGAGACCCAGTATTACAAACTGAAGTGGTCACTAAAAGCAGGTAAGTACACAGTGGGAGAAGATCATTGTGCTGGTTCCATCTACTACTTTGATGTTTAAAAAATCCATGAGATTATTCTCCTAAGAACTCTAGTAGTTCTTAATAACATGTGCATAATATTCTATGCATAAAAATAGTATTAATTTCAAAACCCAGGACAATAAAACTAAAAGACTGTGGATGGAGTTATATTAAATATTGGTGATGCTGTAAAACATGTAGTTTATTGTATTTCTTAACTCTCTTCTACAGCCTGTAATAAAAGCGAAGCTTCTTTTATGAGTTTTCCAGATGTAGGAAAAAGAAATGCAGAATTTGATGTTAAACACTTGCTCAGGTACAGGTTTCTCCTGTGGTCTTCAAAACCCATCTTAAAAAGCTCCTACCGTGAAATATAATTTTATTAGCATCATGCAGAAAATATATTTTGTATTAGTAGGATACAAAAATTGTTGTGAACAATCCAGTCTAAAAGCTGTAAGATTGTACAGGTATGAACTTTTCCATCCCTTGAAAATAATATTAGAAATGCTGTTTATTAGAGAAAGGCCCTGTGTTTTAGTAACAGTACATTTGTAATAATTTCCAGTCTTTCTGCAATTATGGTTTTCTGAGTCAGTGAGAAAATTTCTAAGCTTGCAGTAAGGTGTTCTCCTGAGTTTATTAGTCAAATGAACAATGAAGTCCAAAGTGGAAAAAAAAAAACCAAACCAGAAAAACAAAAAAACAAAACCCCACATTTTGTTTATTACAGTATGCGTGTGTATATGAGAAATAAAGAAAAAGTGGGGGTAATTAAAGATTTATGAAGTGTTTTGTATTTTTGATAAACTCAGAAAAAAAATTATAGGTTTTAGGATTTTTTTACATTTTCTTTGAAAATAGCCAGTATAGTTAATGATGTCCAATATCTTGGACAATATAAAACCCAAGGAGTAGTCTTGCAAAGCAGCGTTTCTGCTTTCTGCTTCACTTTTATTTTTCAAGACTTTATTTCCTGGCACTGTGGCATTGCAGTGATGGCATTATATGCATGGAAAATGGAATACATAACTTCATATTCAGATTCATTACTGTGGAGCTGGAGGGGAGCATTTGGCACTTTCTTTGGATATTGGCAGGGTAAGTGAACTCTGCACAGGATGATTTTAGCAGAAAATAAATAGCTACTTGTTACCTTTTGCTCCTCTTGGAATAGGATAATTTGTATCTATCTGAAAGTTTTATCATCGCTGCCTCCTGGGAAAGGGGCAGGAATAGAGATTGAAAAAATGGTACCTGCTGTAAGCAGTGTCTCCAGGGTCTGGAGCATGTTTTGTAGAAAAACAAAAAAAGAAAGATTTAAGGATTTCAAGTGGTGGATGAATCACCGTGTCCTTAGGTAAGGCCTGGTATTTAACTGCTGCCCTTTAATGAGACTTTCCCTACTGATCTTTGAATTTCTCTGACATTATCTTCCAAGTGCATTATTTCTTCCTTGTTTTTAAGCTCCTTCCCTACAAAATCCATGCCCATGTAGCTATTTCTAGGCTGATCTTTAATAAGAGAAGCCCTTAAATGCAGAAGTTTTTACAGTCCATTTCCTTTTCTGCTTGAAACTGAGTCCACAATTTTATGTGCTTGTCACCAAAGTTAATAATTATGCAAATGTCTAAAGTTGGAGAGGAGATGTTGGTCTTTATCAGAGATAATTAGGTGTTACTGAAGAAAATAAAAAACCCCACTATGAGCTAGTCTTAAAAGTGACAAAATATATTCCCATTTTTATATTATGTAAAGATGTACCTGTACAGATATTCAGATTTCTTCCTCCCTTTTTTAAAATTTTTCTCTTTCTATTTTAGTTTATTTCAGAGGTGATATATAGTTTTTAAACCTGACTTGGATTAACTATTTCTTCCTCCCTTTTTTTCTGAAAGAATCTGTTCTTTGAAAGAACAAAGGAAAGAATAAGAAAATAGGGATGATAGCTAGTAATTTTATTGAACATAACTTAGTAGCATACTAAGCTTTGTGAGTGATAAATCTGATTACTTTATCTGTAAAAGGACGTGGTGCAGAGTATCCACAACCATTAACCAGCCCAATCCCCGTTAGCTGGAAAAGTGTTTCATTTCAGAAGGCATTCAAGTTGCCTGGCATCATTTTGGAGACATTAAATGAGAGTATGTCTTCCTTTAGCATTATTGATCTTCAGGTTTTCGAATAGGAAGTAAGAATTTAAAATGCTGCCAGTGAATAATAGAAGTAGCTGAACATGCAAGCTTATTGGTGCAGAGTGAAGAATTTTTTCAGGATATTTTCCCAACTTCTCTCAAGTTACTTCGAAATATACATGCTGCCTTGTGGGAAATATTGAGATTTGCATTCTATTACTGAGGTCTGTACTTACATCTCTTGTTTCAGGGACTATAGCTGTTAATGACAATAAAATTCAGAATATTTGTGTTTATTCCTCTGTGAATATATGAGTTGCTTGCATTTTTTTCCTGATCAGCCATTGTTTGCCAGTCTTTCCTATGACTTTCCTGTGACAGTGCTCTGGCTCCTTGGTGTTGCACTGTCAGATGGGTGGATAGTCAGCACAGTGACAGTATTTTTCATATATTGTAATAAAGGGCGTTGCAGAAGGAGCTGCAGTCTGAGTGATGGCAGTACCCTGGAATCCTGTCTTGTGCTGAAGTTCAGCAAATCACCTGGGCATGTGTGGTGTTTGTGTGTTTATGTGTGTGTGTTTTTGTGTTTCTGTATGTGTATGTTTTTGTTGTTTTGTGTGCGATTTTGTGTGAGTTTTTGTGTGCGTTTTTGTGGGGTTTGTGCACATTTTTGTGTGTATTTGTGTGTGTGTGCCCGCATGGGAGGAAGGCTTTGCAGTAACCCTTCAAGGGAGAAGCAAACAGAGTTCCTTTCTTTACCCAGCAGCCCGAATATGAAGGCAGCATTCCAATGAGAGTTCCTGCATTCTGCAGGAAGCCTATGTTTGCCCCTCATGCTCTTATGGGAAACCCCTGCTCTGGAATTGTTTTATCACCTTGGCCACTATAAAATCCAAGGCTGTGCCAGTCTCAGCAGGCACACCCTGTTCAGATTTAATTTTCAAATAATTTTTTCATGTTTTTTGTTTTTGTTTCTTTCCCTTTTACAGTTTTAATGTGTCTCTTTGGAGATGATAGGAAACCATTCCATCTAAATATTTTTACTCCAGGGTTTTTTTTTTGTTTTTTATTTTTTTTTGTTTTTTTTTAATTCAAGCCCTTGTATTAACTTTGTTTACTTGTTTAATTTTTTGTGTTGGTATGGTATTTCCAGATTTCCTGTATTAGCCTCAGCAGAGGCTTTCTTTTGCTGAGTAATTGCTTATTCTGATGTGGGCATCTTTATTTTCATGCAGTGAGGAGAAAAGAGAATAAGTGAAGACAGCCTTTTGATTACCAGAGAAGCCATGGGACTTGTTTATGGAGGAAATCCTTTTCCTCTCTTCACATTTATTTTGTGAACAATTATTTCATTT
>VWZN01015365.1:0-14239 GCA_013396955.1 Regulus satrapa | reverse complement strand
TCCCCTCCCCTATATTCCCAAATTTTCCAGTGTTTAATCTCGGATGAATGATCCCGGCACTGTCACAGAGACACTTCTCTCTGTCTAAGCAATACCAGAATTACAAGGTTACCCTGTATTTGAGGTGAGAAGCCAAAATTTTGTGTCAGTCAGCAGAGCCTGATGGGTGTGCAGTTAATAACTAACTGGTGCAGGGCACATCCAGGCTTTGGGAGGTTCCTGGGAAGCCTGGCTCCAAAGGAGAGAAAGCAAAAAAGGTTTGCTTGATAGTTCTGTGGAATATTGCCCTGGGCTATGTGTTGTACGTAAATGTGATGTAAATATGGAAGTGTCCAAATTGCCTCATTTCTTGCTGCGGTCACAGCAATGGGTTTGGCTCTTTTGGGTTAATGAAAGCAAAAAACTGTCATCAGAGAATACCAGAACAGTTGTGTTTAGAAGAGATCTCTGGACAATACTTAGAGTGTCATGTTGTGTCCCCTTCCTCTGCTCACAGCAGGTTCCTCAGCACTGAATCCAATCAGTGATTTTACTGTTTGTTTCCCTGGGATCAGCTTTCAGCATCTGAAAGCTGGGGAAAAAAAAAAAAAAGAGATTTATTTGAAGGGTTTTGCTTGGTTTGTTTTGATGGAGATGTGTCCGCATCGTTCTTGTTTCAGAGGCCTTTCTGTGTACATGAGCTTAAAAATGTTCCCTGTCTTTGTCAAGCCTGCTGCTCTCTGCTCATCTTTAAGGCAACAGCCAGCTGTATGTGTGCCAAAAAGATTTTACTGGAAAAAAACCCCATAAAGCAGCAGCAATCCAGTTAAGCCAATGAATGACAGCACCACAGCCCCAGCCTAGAAAGCACTGAACGCTGCATCCAGACTGATGCTTAATTTGCCACCAAAATAAATAAATAAATCAAGCCTTAAGCACCCTGAGGTTCATCAGGGAAACAAAAGCCACTGCAGATTAGCAGATTCCTCACTAGTAACTGGGAGGAAAGGGGGAAAAAAAACCCCTGGAGCCTGATTCACAGCCCTTGCCACAAATCCAGGCATTACTGTCCCTTATATTTTTCAAATTGCAGGATATCAGGGACTGCAAATTGCCATCAGCCGCCCTAGTCAGACTCGCAGCATGGAAAACTGTCCCTGGCCTCTAATGTTTTTTTCTTTCCTCAACATTTTGGTCTGTTTTGGCCAAAAGCACACCCAGGTCTGCCCCACAGGAAGATCTGCTGTCTCCTCTCTCTGTCCAGGGCTTTATTTCCAAAGGGCTCTCTCGAAAGCTGCAGCTCGAGGGATTTTACAGCTGCGTTATTTGTTCTGGAGAATATCAGACAATGCTTTTTTTTTTTTCCCAGTTTTTTTGCTAATTTTTTTTCTTTTTTTCCAACATTTTTTTGAATTTTTTTTCCCATTTTTTCCCTTATTTTTTTGCTGATACAAACTTCTTGTCAGGCTTAGTCCACTGCCTTGTTTACCATTTCATGGCTTTTCCCCTGAATCCCAGAAAGGAATCAGACATACAATCCTAATGAAAAGCTCAGCATGTAAAGAGAGAATTTATATTTCAGTTCTTGCCTTTGCTATTGGTTTTACAAGTGATTGCTCATCAGAAACCAATTACCCCAGAAAGACTTGGGTTTGGGTCCCTACTGATGTTAGCAGGATGAATAGCCTCATTTACAGTCTCTCAACTGGAAAACAAAAAGTAATGATAATAAAAAAAAAAAGTATTTTCTAATTCTCTCTGCCTCCATTGTAATTCACAAGAAAATTAAACTAATAACTCTCTCTGTGAGCGTGGTATGCAGATGCCAGGAGTCAGGGATAAATATATGAAACTATCCCAGGGAAAGTCCCCCGGGAAGGAACCTCTGAGCAGACAACTATTATGCCTTGCAACACTCAGAGCTTCTCCAGCAATGCAATCTGTGCAGAGAGGAGGCTGTTTCAATTTCCTTTCTTCTCCCTCCCCCCCCTTTGCGGTTGAATTCCACTTGCAGGCAGCAAAAACTTCCATGATTTTTTGCTGGGCTTATTTCCCACTCCATCTCCATTTCCCATTTGCATATAGAGGCCCCATTATGAAAAAAATTCTCCATACTAACGGAATGAAGCTCTTCAAAAGTGGCTCCCAGAGTGATCTTCCTTCCTAATACCTTCAGCAGCCAGGCAGGAAGGCCTGGGGAGGTGACACGAGGGTCCTCACTGTGTTGCCAAGCTCTGTGCTGTGATTCATCCCTGCAGCTCACATCCAAGTTTTTTATTCATTTTTAAAATAGCTTTAAAAAACAGATAGCATTAAAAAACCCCAGATTTTGTAATTGGTCTCTGCCCATCTCCAAGAGAGGAGGAGCAGGTAAGTGTTGAAACCCTGGGTACAGAGAATTTCAGGCTTTCTGTGCTGCCAGGCACTGACCCTCAGGAGAACACTGCTTTTGACCTGAGGCCGTGGAGAAGGCTCCCAAAATTGAGTGATGAGACTGGGATTATGGGTGTGGAATTGGGATAGAAATGTGCAATATCACATGGAGGAAAACTTAGAGTTAAAGGTGTTGGGATCTGGTAATATATATAAAGCAAGGTGAAGGTTTTAGGGCATTGGCTTTTCCTTCTTCACCTTCACCTTCTTCTTCATGGGTTTGGGTAATATTCTGTGATTGGATGGAAAAGTGCACAATGTGGTGACAAGTAGCTGGTTATTGGGTTAAGACTAAAAATCATTTAGCTGGGTTAGTTTACCCTTAAAAGACCTTACAGAGAAACTATCACCTCCATTTCTGCCTCGTGAGCTTGGTGTGCAGAGAACTCACGTTCTGTGAGACTGGAGCACTGATAAGAACTCATCAACATCTGAGTCCCAATGAGAACATCCCTCCAGCTTTAATCCCAACCCAAAGAAACTGATAAACAACCTAGAAACTCAACAGGAACAAACTTCTGGCTCCTCCCTTGCAAGACTGAGTGTGCCTTGCTGGTCCCTGTCATTCCCTGTGTGGTTCCAGCTTGGATTTCAGGCAGCACAACACTGGACACTGCAGGGTTCAGGAGGCACAAGCCCAGCAGCTGGGATGGCTCTGTCCCAGCTGGGTGCTGGTGGAGCTGTGCACCATGTGGGTACATGGAGGGGACACCATTTCTCCTGGAATTTGGCAGTTTGCAGCCAAATCTCCATGGATCCTTATGGATACACAGGAGGAGCGAAGTAAAAGAGGGATACCTGGAAGTGATTGGGTCAGGCTTCTGCTCAAAGCAGGGTCAGGTTTGATTAAAACTCACTAGGGAGCTACAGCAGATGCAAAATTTGGACCCAAAAAGAGGCAGAAAAAAAGGCCAGAGGGTGGATCCTGCGGTGACAGGAGGAGCCTGCTGGAGCTTGTTCGGGTATCAAATGAGCACAGTGTGACATCTGACTGGCATGGAGGGGGTTAAACGGTTCACATCATGTGGCACAACGAGCCCAGAGGACTCTTGGGGAGCACAGGAAAAGGATTCAGCCCCATCCTTTGGATGATCTCCTTACGTTCTGGGACAGCTGTCAGACTGTTCTGCGGGGAGATTAAGAGAGGTGGTTTGGGTAAGCAAATGGATTAAAACATTGCATTTCCTGGGAACTGGAGAAAATAAATTTTAGTTTTAGGAATTAATTTCAGGATTACATTCCTGAAGTTTGGGTTGTTAGGGGATACTCAAAGGAATTGGCAAATCTTTTCCTCTGTTCTGTTTTAGTGATGCCAGGGAGGTGCTGGGCATGTCTCCTTTAAACGGTACTAAAGGAAGATCAAGAAGGAAAGTGGGGACAAGATGGAATCCTACAGGTGGAATTCAACCCCAGATTAAACTCCTCACACTTAGACCCCTGTGTGGATATGTTCCATCTGTACTCTGGGAAGCTTTGGAGATTTAGTCAATAGAGACTGAAGAACTGCAGAGCAGGAGCAGTGATAAATTAATCCTAGAGTCCCCAGCCTTCACCCTCGGCAGAGTGAAAAAAGTCCTGCTGGCTAAAATACCAAGAAATATGGACATAGATTTAAAAGTAGACTCATCAAACTAGTGAGGCTCCCCTGTGATGCTACAGCCTAAGCTAACCTCTGAATTTCAGATATTCTTGGGCTGAAAAAGTCCCTGTGTAGGGATCTGCGTTATTGTCTGCACCATGCTGAACTCCAGAGCTTTTTAGAGGAAGATTTGGATACAGAAATTGGGTGACTCACTGCAATAGAACAGAACAAATTCAGACAGCTCATCTTTTCTCAGGGTTCATGTAACAGTTTAACCCCAATTTTTCTATTTCCCATGCAGCTTGCTATCAGAGAGTCTCTGCATCCTGGCCTATCAGAAATCCTACAAATGCTCATAATCATTTTCTTGATTGATGGTTGCTTTTCCTGCTTCTATTTCCTTTCTGTGATTTATTTTCTATGCAGGCAAAATGTATGATAAGACACTTCTGCAGCTATTTAATGGTATTTTCTCTTGTAGACATTATTGAAATGGACTGATTGGATGTGAAGACCTTAGTGAACCTTCTGAGAATCTTCACTCTCTCTTAATTTCTTTTGATGCATTTTTTTTCACCTGTTCTTGCAGATATTCCTAGCAATGAATTAGAATAAATATCTCATCAGAAATGCCTGCAGATCCTCTGAATGTATTTATATGATAGTTGACTGCACAAATGTTTTATTTTTCAATCCGTTTAACATGAACTTGTTTGCCTTGCTTCCTGGCACTGGAGAAGCACTCTGAATTCCGAATGCTGAAATAAAAATCACTGCTATTGTTTAAAACATGTGAAAATGTATCATTTATTCAAATGTAAGATTTGTAAGTCATTGAATTTCATGGGAGGCGAATCATTAGTTAAAGTGCAGGCTGCACTAGGGGTCATATTTAATTTATTTTCAAGGCCTTCATTCGTGCTTTTTGGTCCAGTGTGTCATAAGTTATTCAATACACAAAGGTGTCTACTTATGTCTCAAAGTAATTAAGCTGATTAAGTCATATTATCACTAACAAGAAGCATTAATTCCACTTGAGTGAATGCTGCAAAACAGAGCCAGTGACATTTCCACCACTTAAACTGAAAACACATTATAGACTAACTGGGAAGCAAAAGCTTCTCCCAGCCCTGGCCTGTCCTTCCATCCGATCTCTGTGGAGGAGTTGGCAACTGATGTCTTCAGAGCAGGGAGAAAGGAAAAGGTGCAAAGGAGCAGAGAAAATCAGCACGTGACAATCATGCAGATGTTTTTCAGTGTGGCAGAGGCTAAGTTATTATGGCAGAAGATAAAGGATATTTATTTCTACAAAACATCTACCGAGATCAAAAAGGAAACAGGAGGAAGGGATCCAGCCAGGAACAGGCTGCTGTGTTGGGTTCAGGGAGGCATTGAAGAGACAATTTGGAAAGAAATCTGAATGGATCTTGACCCAGACAAACTAAATAATAAATAATAAATTAAGGTGTGTTCCAGCATCATTTTGAGGAGAGGAGAGGAGAGGAGAGGAGAGGAGAGGAGAGGAGAGAGGAGAGATTCCTAGTATCTTTGGGGAAATCTAATTAACCACTGGGGGCCACAGACTGGGCTGGATTCAAGGTCTGTGCAGAGGCTCCCACTGCTCCTCACAGATTTTGGCTCTGTCCTGCCAACCCCACGCCCTCTGGGAGCTGGGACCCACCTGTCCCCATGGCTCTGACCCAGCTGCATGCAGAGTGCTGTGTCCATGCTGGGGCTTTCTGGGGAATCTGCTGGCTGCTGCTTCATTCCGTGAGCGGCAGATGGGAGTAGAACTGAGCATCAGCCCCTCTGGGTCTTTCCCTCTGGCCTCTTTCCTCTCTACCTCTGGATTCGTTTTGTCTCTCTGGGATACATTTTCAAGTCATTACAGAGGTACAAGTAATGTTTCCATCTGAGCAGTCTCTTCAGCCTCAGCAAGAGCACAAACCCCTGCTTGTGCTGGTGCCCAGAAGCACTGTGTGCCTGCCTCGCATGGCCTGAAGCATTTTGCAGCCAACTGCACCACATGGCAGCTTTCCCACTGTCCTAGAAGCAAATCTCAAGCTGGCTGGCAAGTCCCTGAAAGCCAAATTTGCCTCTGGATCTCTGAGAGAGCTGGAACATGTGAGAGAGGCATCCAGAGAGTGTTGTGCTGAGCAGATCTCCAAAAGAGCTCTTATGCCCAGTGCATTACCAGGCTACAGAAACCAGCCTAATGCTCATCGGCTGCGCAGGAGTGTTAGCACAGGGAGAGTTGTAAAAATAACTAGTTGTAGGGCAAAGACCTTGCATTTTTAATGAGACCCTGTCCCCGTGGGAGATCTTCAAAGGAGATCTCATCTATTAGATGGACGATTCTGACCAGACATGCCCTTTGAAGAGGGATAGTAGTGTGGTTGAATTAGATTTATGCAAGTCCTCTCTCCCCTAAAGCAAGTCCCTTTTTTATTGTCCTTTGTATCAATATGGTGATTGAAATGAAAGATTGAAGTGGAGCTCTTGTCAGTGCAGGTTTTCCTTCAACTAAGCAAAAGCAGATACTGGGGGAATGTGAGGTGTGGGGGCCTGGGCTGGGGGCTGTGTTCTCAAATCCCTTTTGGAAGATGCCTGAACTGAACATGCAAACATAGGGTGTCCACAAGAAGTGTAGATGTGTTTGTATCTATCTCATCCCATGAGCTGATGGTCACGACTAACGGAGAGGACACGGAGCCACTTCAGTGGGCAGCAGTGAGCCTTGCTAGTAGGGAATAAAAATGCCAAGAAGAGACATGGGTAATGACAGGGAAGGAGGCAAACCTGTCCCCTTGGTTGCTCGACCCCATGATTTTCCAAAGAGATGCAAAACGTCACTTTCAAATGCCTGTGGTTTTTGGGGGTCAGCTTTGAGATCAATTTCCCTTTGGGAAGCCACACCTGGCAATCTGATCCAAACACCTCTTTCCATGTGTTCGTTTAGCTCTTGGATGCCATGAAGCACAGGATGTGCTGGGGGTTTTTGCTGTGTGAGCTGGAACATGGGGAGCAGCAGCTCAGAGGGGCTGCAGTCCTCTCCCAGGGCCTGACCAGCACCACCTAAAAATGCAGGGGAGATACTGCCAGAGTTCATCCGGGAAAGGGAGGTGCTTGCTGCCCTGCAGGGAGTCAGGTCCATTTGATGTTTTTATTACTCTTTGAGGCTGTTATTAATCTTATTGTATCATTTTACATAATTCCCTTGTTCTTTTGAAGCAGTGGAACAGGCTAATACTGCACAGAGGTCTCAGGCAGTAGCTGTTTGGGGTTCTTTTTTACCCTTAACACTCTCTGGAGACCCTTGAAGAATGCACTTGGCAGCAGAAAATCCTTCATCCTACCGTCTAATTGGGACAGGGAATAATTCATCTACCCGCAGCCAGGCAGATGTGAGCTGGGAATGAAGTCACCAGAAGCAGCCAGGTCCCTTTCATGTCCAAAGCAGTGTCCTCCCGGGCCCCTGACTCCCACGAGGCTCTGGAGAAGAATGCTGCTGAAGAAGCATTGCCCACTTGTAGACAAGGACTTTTCTGGGTTAATCCCAAAAGCCGCATTGCAGCCTCCCCAAGCCAGCCACCGAGCAAGTCCGGGCTGCGAGAAGGACAACCACGGCCCCGCCACCTCGGGGCTCCATCTAAGGGCCAAGTGCTTCCCACATCGAGCCAAGAGACATCCCAACAGATACAGGCTTGCCTATCCCCAGGGAGCTGGCCCCTACACCTGGCACAGATCCAGGCTACCTCTGTGGCTCCTGAGGCAAGCTGCTGGGTGCCTGTCCAGGGGAAAGGGTGAATTAATCAGAGAAAGCACCGGGACAACCACAAATTGTTCTGCCCTTAGTGCCACATCCAGCTCCTCTCCCCAGCAGCTCGTGGATGTCCACACCATGGCGCAAACTCCCTGAGCTGGAGCAAGGAGCTGTGTGACATCTCCAGCTCCTTCTGGCCGTGACCCCGAAGTGCTCCTGAGTCCAGGGAAGGAGGGAAGGGGACCTTGAGTCTCCAGAATTCAGGTGAAGTGAATAAAATGAGCTCTTGGCATAAAAGAAGCTCTCTCCTCCAGACCTCAGAAGGACAGGCGTATTTCCTGGAGCTGGGAGTGCTGCTCCAAGAGCTGTGCAGCAATCCCTGCTGTTGTGTGCAAATCAGGGACAGCCAGGAGCCAGGATGAGCTATTAAAATACAATTTATTGGTACAAATCAGACATAGTGAAACAAACTCAGTTTAGAAAGAGCTGTCATGTTCTGCACAGATGGATCCAAAATGAACTGTCCCATGACCGGAGCAATTGGCAATGATGACAGACAGACTGGTGGACAGGTGCAGGGTGCACAAGGCAGGGGAGAGACTGTTCTGGGGCTGGAGTCCTGCCCTTGAGGGCTCCTGGCTGCCAGCAGTAAGTTCTTAAAGAGAAATAGGGCACACTTGGAGATGTCTGTCCTATGCAGGTGGGACCCCCAGTGCACCAGTGCAGGGTTTCCTCCAGGCATTGAGGACTTGGGGAAAACAGAGACACGAGTGAGGGCAGGGGCTGGGGGAAAGAAGAGACTGTCACCTGTGCTGGGGTCACTCCAAGGGTTGGAAACTGCTTTTCTTTCAGATGATGCTGCCTTGGGCTAGAGAGCTCTCCTGGCCATCCAGGCCGTGCTGCTCCTGAACAAAGGCGTTCCCTGCCCTGCGCCCGCGCGATGTCCAGCCCTGCAAGTGCTGGGTCGGGGTTTGAAGTGAAGCACTCATGAACGCTGGGTTTTGCACTCACTTCCCAGAGAAAACAGATACCAATTGCTGCTCTAGACATGCAACACATCCCGCTGGATCTCAGGGACAGAGCAGTGGTCCCTGTCCCAGTGGGTAAGGCCAGGCTTGCCGAACCAGGCTTGGCCTGCATACACTTTCCACACTGACTGGGACAGAGATACAGGCATGCAGCTCAGTACATTCACACAGCCAGACAAGACAAAGAAGTGACGATGTTTACGGAGATGAATGGTCCCTAGGGGGACATGGGAATGGGTAAACTCAAGGCAGATTTGCTTAAATCTGGTCATATGGACCTCAAACAGCACCTGCTGCCAATAGAGCTCTGCAAGATGCGATGGGAGAAATTCCCCCCACCACCACTCCCCAATCCCTGTAATTTTCAGTCTCTTGCTCCTTAAATTCTTCCCACATGCTCTGTTGAGCCACTCTCCCAGCAACCCCATAGAGTCTTGGGTGGTCCATACATGGAGGTCTGTGCTGTGGGTGGACCTGGCAGCTGAAATAATGCAGAAGATTCCAAGGACAGAGCCATCCAGGCTATTTCAGGTCGTTGTTGATAACCACACTGTCATGCATGTCACAGTAAGTTGTCATCTTCTTCCTCTTGCCAAAGGTGGAGAAGCTGTTTTTGTTCTCCCGGCCTGGGAAGAGGGGCCCATCCTTGTTGGAAAGCAGGGTGGGGGTGCCAGGGATGTAAACGTTGTGCTGATAATCCAGGGCTGGGTACAAGGGGCTGTACTGAGGTGTCCAGATGCTGTTGGGGCCTGCTGAAGCCTTCTGAAACTCTGGAGAAAAGATGAGTGTAAGATTTGCTCAGGTCACATCCACATCCCAGGATGCAAGTCCTGTGTCACCAACCTCCATCCTGCTGCCTGGACACCCCTTCCGCCCACAAAACTTCACCACTTCTAGGAACAGAGATGTGATACCCCACTGCACCTCCAAAAGCGACCAGAGGGTCTGGTCTTCCCAGCCCCAGTATCCCAATACTAACCAGAGACAGGGGTCACCAGCGTGCACAGCCTCTCGTGCTCCTTCTGCAGGGCTCTACGGATTTCCCCCACATCTTCCAGGCTCTGGGAGCTAAAGAGAAGAGTCTGGTTCAAAGCTGTGTCAGACATAACCTCCCCCTTTCCCATATCCCCCTTCCACCCGCTTCCTCTGTTCCCCCAGAGCTGGATTCTGTACCTTTTCAGGGCAGGTCGCTGTGTGCTTGGAGGCTGCCAGTCTGTGTTGGGCTGCTTGGCCTGGAAAACACCGGGAAGAGCAAGGCTGGTTATTGGGACCCTCTGTCAATCAGCCCTGGGACCCTTTGACAAAAAACCCAGCCCTGCCAGCACAAGGCTTCAGCAGGGCAGGTCTGCAAGAGCACCTCTCCACTTTCCCTGTGCCCTTTGTGGAGAAGCAAGAGGCACATTCCTGTTTTGGGGAAACTGAGACAGTATTGAATCAGATGGTTCCCTTCTGGACCTTCCTCACCCTCCTGAGACATTGGGGTGGTTTTGGGCTTGTTCTCTGCCTCTGGGAGCTTTAAGCCTGTCGTTCTGGGGAGAGACAGGTGGTTTTCCCATTCCTGCTAATTTTCAAAAGCCTTTCTTGCATTTTCAATGTTTACTTAGTCCAGGTCTGAAGTACAAAAGGATGAGAGATGCAGAAATTGGCTGCATGCTCGATGTCCCAGGGGGGCCGCAAAAACTGCAGGAAAATCTAATTAAGTATTAGGGAGGAGAGTCCAGAGGTGCAAGGAGACACGTGGAGAGACTCTCTTGGCAGAGAGTCCTGGGCTCTCCTCGGAAAGGCTGGTTTAATAAAAGTCAAACGTAAGTGGATTAGACGCCTCATCACTCTCCATCCTTGTAATCGTGTTTTGGAGAGTCTTTCATCGGGAAAATTAGACATTCCTCATTTCAACACCTAACAAATGCTGACATCAAAATCCTGCCCCGAAGACCCCACTCCTCCCTGCCTGCCGGCACAGCCTGGTGCAGAACAGCAGCCAGGCCCAGGACACCGCGGACCCGCGCCAGCCCCGGGAAGCAGAGCAGCAGCGATGCTGAGACTGTCCCCGTGTGAATTGCTTATCTGCGCCAAGGAAGAGCCACCCCCACTATCCCACCGTCCCTGGGGCACCGGAGCATCTCTGTTGCCTCTAATGGGTACAAAAGACGGTGAGAAGGGATTTCCTCTCGCCTCAGCCGAGCCTGGCGCTCCCCCGGTAATTAGACCCGTCGGGAAGCTCGGTGGAGATCCCGCTGCCTGACGGCTCCTAATTCCCGCACTGATCAAAGGCTCCGGTTATTCTCTGGGAGAAGCCGTGCCTGGTTTCCCTCGTGGCAGAAGCTGAGGGAGGGGGCTGGGGGACCTGCGGAGCGCTGGTAAGCACTGCTGGCCATTATGTTACCTCTTTAGAGACTTGGAGATGCTGGTCTGGCCGGGACCGCTTCCCAGGATCCTTCTCGTTGTTCCGGGGGGGGCTGCAGGGTTTGAGGAACATGAAGTCACTCTGAGCAGACTCAGGACCGAGGCAGACCTTGTAGCAGTAGCCCGGGGGGCCGCCCGCAGGCACATCAAGGCAGGTGGCAGCCGTGGTCCCTGCAGGGGGCTGGGCAGTCAGGTTGGAAGTCTTCAGGCCATCAGAGGAGGGTCTGGACCCGGGACAGCAGCGGCAGCGAGGCGGCGAGCAGCTGTCCCCTTGGCGGGAACGCCGCTCTCCGCGGCAGCGAATGGCTGTGAGAATGAGGATGGCGAAGAGGAAGGTGAAGGAGATGGAGCCCAGGGAGACAAGGAGATAGAGGGTGAGCGGGGAAGATGAGGAGACCTCTGGAGGGAGGCTGAACTCGCTGAAGTCGGAGAGAGTCTGGGGCATGGTCTCCACCACGGAAAGCAGGAGGGACATGGTGGCAGAGAGGGCTGGCTGGCCACCATCCCGCACCTGCACCACCAGCTGCTGCCGGCTGGCATCCTGCTCCAGAAAGGAGCGGAGGGTGCGCAGCTCACCCGTGTCGGGCGCCAGGCTGAAGAGGGTGAAGTCAGTAGCCTGGAGGAGCTGGTAGGAGAGGCGAGAGTTCAGCCCCGCGTCTGCATCCACCGCCGACACCGTGCCCACGAGGTAGCCAGGCCTGGCTGATCGCGGCACCAGCTCGGTGGCTACGGAGCCGTTGCGTGGCAAGGGGGAAACGATGACGGGAGCATTGTCATTCTGGTCCAACACAAAGATGTGGACGGTGACGTTGGCGCTGAGTGGGGGAAACCCCGCGTCCTGTGCTTGCACCTGGATCTGGAAGCTGCGGATCTGCTCGTAGTCGAGGGAGCGCAGGGCGTACATGTGCCCGCTGTCTGAGTTGATAGACACGTAGGTGCCCACGGGCATGCCATGGATGTGCCCATCGGCAATGGAGTAGGACAGGTAGGCATTCTGTTGGCAGTCAGGGTCTAGTGCGCTGACGGAGCAGATGGAGGCACCCGGCGCGTTGTTCTCCATCACGTAGACGCTGTAGGAGGGCTGGAGGAAGCGCGGAGCGTTGTCGTTCACGTCAGACACGGGGATGGTGAGGGTGCTGCGGGTCACCAGCGCAGGCGAGCCCATGTCTCGTGCCGTGATGCTTACGTTGTACTCAGGCACAACCTCCCGGTCCAGCGCCTGCGTGGTGACCAACGTGTAGTAGTTCCGGAAGGAGGAGCGGAGCTCGAATGGCACATTGGGGCCGACCTCACAGCTCACGCGGCCGTTGTCCCCGGAGTCCCTGTCCAGAACACTGATGACAGCGATCACGGTGCCTGGGGGGGCGTCCTCCAGCACGGGTGTGGACACGGAGGTGAGCGTCACCTCTGGCGCATTGTCATTGACATCAAGGAGGTGCACAAGCACCCTGCAGTGCACGGCCACCGCTGAGGGCCCGCGGTCCTTGGCTTGCACATAGAGCTCGTGGAGGCTGGCCCGCTCGTAGTCCAGGCGGCCCTTCAGCAGGACCTGCCCGCTCCGGGGCTCTACGTGGAAGAGCTCCCGGACACGTGGTGGTGCGTGCCCGCTGAAGGAATACTCAATCTCCCCGTTGGGGCCCTCGTCCAGGTCAGTGGCATTGAGCTGGATGACCAGAGTGCCAGCAGGAGCGTCCTCGGGAAGGCTCACACCGTAGGAGGGCTGGTCAAAGGCGGGCACGTTGTCGTTGGCGTCCAGCACGGTGACGAGGATGTGCGCCGTGCCTGAGCGCTCGGGGACGCCGCCGTCGAGAGCGGTGAGCAGCACCCGGTGCACACGCTGCTGCTCGCGGTCCAGGGCGCGCTCCAGCACCAGCTCTGCAAACTTGCTGGCATCGCTGCGCGTCTGCACCTCAAGGGAAAAGAAACCATTGGGGCTGAGGCGGTAGGTGTGCACAGAGTTGGTGCCCACGTCAGGATCCTGGGCGCTCTCCAGCGGGAAGCGGGCGCCGAGCACGGCGGACTCGGCCACCTCCAGCACATACTCTTGCCAAGGGAAGGTGGGTGCGTGGTCGTTGATGTCCAGGACCTCCACCTCGACGCGGTAGAGCTCCAGTGGGCTCTCGACGAGGAGCTGCAGGTGGAGCAGGCAGGTCCCCCCAGCCTCGCACACCTCCTCCCGGTCGATCCGCTCGTTCACAAAGAGGATCCCGTTCTCCAGGTTCACCTCCAGGTGCTGCCTGGCCCCGGCCCGTGACACGATGCGGAACCTCCGCGCTGACAGGGTGGACACATCCAGCCCCAGGTCCTCGCCCAGGTTGGCCACGAAGGCTCCGTGCTCCAGCTCCTCCGGCACGGCGTAGCGCAGCTGCCCCCGCGCCGGGGGCCCGACCAAGAGGAGGAAGAGGAGGGAGCGGAGGAAGAGCTGCCCCCGGCCGGAGCCTGTCCCGGCCCCCATGGCCCCGCGGCAATCCCGGGGACGAGGAGTCGCACCCGCGCCGCCGCCTCCTCCCTCGCCTTCGCTTGCCTCTTGCACTTTCAAAGAGTTTAGGGCTCCCGGGGGCGGCGGAGGAGGGCCCTGCCCAGAGCTGCGGGGCCGAACCGCGGCCACCGGCAGTCGCTTAACCCTTTCTTTGCTGACCGCCGCAAGGGGCTGCAATCCGGGTCCCGGGGCCACAGCAGAATCTGTTTACCGGAGCCGGACGCACCTGGGGAGAGGTGGTGGAGAGGACCACCTTCGGAGAGATCCCGTTAGCGGCGGTGGGAGCTCCAGCGAGACCGATCGCTGCCCGGGGCACCGGTATTACCCCGCAGATGCTGCGTTCGTCCCCGCGGTAGATTAAGAGGAGCCCAGATCGCGGCTGCTGCCAAACCCCCCGGCCGCGTCCCCCGCCGTGCCGGTCCTAACCTTTACCAGATGGTTAAGCCCCTCCAGACTTGATTACATTTCCCTGCACACCGTTTTCCTTGTAATGCGGAGTTTTTAATTACAGGAGCAGGGGGATTACAGCCCTGGATAAAGCTGAGCCCATCAGCGCGGAGGCACAGAGA
>VWZN01015360.1:1031-11699 GCA_013396955.1 Regulus satrapa | reverse complement strand
AAAACATCACCCACAGCTTCCCAAAGGGGGGAAAACACCCAGAGCTTCCCAAATGGGGGAAAACATCACCCAGAGCTTCTCAAAGGGGGGAAAACATTATCCACGGATTCCCAAAGGGGGGGGAAACATCATCCATGGATTCCCAAAGGGAGGGAAAACATCATCCACGGCTTCCCAAAGGGGGGGGAACATCACCCACAGCTTCCCAAAGGGGGGGAAACATCACCCATGGCTTCCCATATGGGGCTGGGAGGGAAAAAATTACCTTGAAGTTCCCATTTGGGATTGGGAGGGAAGAACTCCACCCTGAAATTCCCATGAGGGACGGGGAGGGAAGATCTCCAAAAGCTCGCCCAGCTGCTGCTCAGGGGCTTGTGGTGGCTCTCCAAGGAGTCTCCCAATCCCTGGCAGCCCTGGAGGCTCTGCAGTGAAATCCCTGAGGATGGGGAGGGGGTGAGGCCAGCCCGGAGCGGGCTCAGCCCCCGGCCCTGAGCCGGGAGGGGCTGCAGGGGCTGGCTCACTCCTTGTCCCCTCTGCTCTCTCTGTCTCTCTCTGTCCCCCTCTGGCAGCTCTCCCCAAAGAAGACCTGGGAGGGTTTCATTGGAGGATTTTTTTCCACCGTTCTCTTTGGATTGCTGGTGAGCGGCCGTGGCGGTTCTTCCTCCTCGGGAGCTTTCCCTTGGTAGGGTGGCAGTGTGCTGTTTAAAACAAATGCAGTCAGCCTCGAGTCTCGGGCAGATATTTTAACTTTTCCCGCCGCCCTGGGTTTGAAGTGGCCCTGGCTGTGTGCAGGCACTGCTGATGGTGGAAATTCTTCGTCCCCTTTAGACCCTGAGATGAGCACGGCAATCATTATCCATTTTCCCTTGGCTGNTTCTTCGTCCCCTTTAGACCCTGAGATGAGCATGGCAATCATTATCCATTTTCCCTCGGCTGCTGTGGGGTGGTGGAGTGTTTTTATCCTGCTTTTATCACCCTCTCTGCTGTTTTATCCTGCTTTTATCACCCTCTCTGCTGTTTCACCCTGCTTTTATCACCCTCTCTGGCTGCCCTTACTCCTCGGGGTGCAGCCTCGCTCTTCCTGCTGCTCAGGGGGCTCACACCCTTCCCTCCTGCTTTCCCTCCTGCCTCACCCCCTGCGAAATCCCCGAGGAAAGCACAAACCCTGCTCNTCCCCTCTCCCCTCTCCCCTCTCCTTTCCCCATCCCTGGGTGTATTCAAACACAGACAGTTCCTGGCACTCAGTGCCCTGGGTTTATTCAGACAGAGGCTGTTCCTGGCACTCAGTGCCCGGGTTAAGATGTTTGGGGCAGGGNTTTTTTTTTTTTCCTGGAGCTCTCCTACGTGATGGCTGGGTACCGCTGCTTCACCTGCCCCGTGGAGTTCAACAACGACACCAACAGCTTCACCGTGGACTGCGAGCCCTCGGAGCTCTTCCAGCTGCAGGAGTACAACATCCCCGTGCCCCTGCAGTCCGTGGTGGGCTGGGTAAGAGCCTCTCTGCTCCCTGCCTCTCCTTCAGGGGGGTGGGATCCCCGAGGAGACCCCTCTGCTGGGAAATACAGGTTGGGTGTCAGCGGGAAGTTTTTTTACGGGAAGAGTGGTTGAATATTGGAATGGTGGGGTACATGGAAAGTAGGTTCTCCCTTTCCTCTTTATGTAGGGGAACTCCTCTCCCCTCTCNAGGGGGGGAGCGCAGCGGTGCCCAGAGCGATTCTCCCAAGCCTGGTGGGACCTGAACCCACCTGAGCTAAAGGCTGGGGGGCAGAGCAGGAGGGGCAGGCGCTGACAGTGCCCCCGTGGTGCTTGTGCTGCAGAAGACGGTGCGGATGTACCCCTTCCAAATCCACAGCATCGCCCTGTCCACCTTCGCCTCCCTCATCGGGCCCTTCGGGGGCTTCTTTGCCAGCGGCTTTAAGAGAGCCTTCAAAATCAAGGTGAGCATGGAGGGCTGGGGGAGATTTCGGGGAGGAAGCACCCAGTGGGTGCTGCCACTCGGGGCAGAGCTCCCGGGGAAGGGAGGTTTGTTCAGAGCTGGGTGTCTGGACCCAAAAGGGAAGGGACCTTCAGGTTGTACCCGTGACATTCTGAACCCTGCTGTGTGCAGGGGGAGGAAGGGAGAGCCAGCCAGGAAGTTTTGCACTCTGAGGTTTCCCTTGATGTCTTGCAGGCTGGTTTCACATATAAACAGCCTGTGCCCAGTTAAGATGCCTTGAAAGGCAAGGCAGGGTGGCAGCAGATAAACATTTGCCTTCCCTGACCTCTGAAGTAACAAAGCTGAGCTGTGCCTCCTCAGGCACCAGCAGCTCCATAAAGGAGAAAAATTCCAGAACCACGAAACACAAAAATCCTTCCTTGGTCTGACCTTGCCTTGTGGGAAGAGCTGGGGCTGAGCGTGGGGAGGAGCACCCAGGGCAGCCCAGAGCCCGGCAAGGGCTCAGTGCCACCCCTCTGCTGTGCCAGGACTTTGCCAACACCATCCCTGGCCACGGGGGCATCATGGATCGCTTCGACTGCCAGTACCTGATGGCCACCTTTGTCAACGTCTACATCGCCAGCTTCATCAGGTGGGTGAGGGCCTCCCTGCCATGGCTCCTGCCCTTGTCCCTTCTACCCCTGGGGAGGGCTTGGCTGCATTTTGGGCCACTTTTTCTCTCAGGGAATCTTTCCCAGCTGGGGAAGGGGCTCTTTGAATCTGCTCTCTAAAAAAAAAAAAAAAAACCCCTTTGGGATTTGCCCTAAACCAGGAGAGCAGGGCTGGCATGAGAGGCACTTGTGCTCTCTGACAGATTTGCAAGTAACCAGGCAGAGGAAACTGGAAGGAACTCTGCATTTCCAGAGCTGGGAACGCAGCCCTCGCTTTCCCCTGGGGCCCTCTGCAACTGCTGTGTTCCCTTCTGGGAATCCTGCACGGGTTTCTGGAGTCAGACAGTGGGGAAATGGGGTTCTGCAGCACTGTAGGAATTCTGTAGGAATTCTGTACTCGGGCATTCTGGAGCCAAGCACAGAGGGAGGAATCCTGTGGGTACAGAAAGGATGAGCTGAGTGGGGCTGTTGGAATCCCGAGGGATCAGCTCCTGCTGACCAGATGCTCCTGGAATGGATTTGGGGTTATTTTGTGGTCACTCTTGAGCCTGCTCTGCTTTTTGGGTGCCAGGTGGAGCTGGGGAGGGGCAGCACCGGTGCTGACGATGCTTTTTGTGTTCCAGAGGCCCCAACCCGAGCAAACTGATCCAGCAGTTCCTGACCCTGAGGCCAGACCAGCAGCTGCACATCTTCAACACGCTCAAAGCTCACCTGGTGGACAGGGGAATTCTGGGGAGCCTGGAGGATGCATAGACAGGAGGTGGTTGGAGCAGGACTGAGAGCAGCCAGGCCCTTCCTGGTTCAAGACAATAACAAAGCCTCATTTCACTGTAACATTTCTTCCTTTCTTGGTAAATGTTTCCATTTGTGGGTTTATTTTATTTTTTTTTTTAAATTTTAAATAATATATTTATAGAGCTTTGGTTCAAATGAGCAAATCTTGGGTTTGTAGCTGAGCAGGAGTTAAGGAGGGCCTGTGGAGCAGGAGGGGGTGAGGCTCCTGCTGGGTTCTGCTGAGGGTTTGCAGAGCCTGGCAGGGGAAGGGGCTGGGCTGTGCCCTCCTGCTCGGGGTGGCAGCTCTGGGCACCCCCCTGCTCTCAGGGAATTGTCCCAGAGCTCCCTTGCCCCAGGAGGAGGAGGAGGAGTAGGATCTTGTGCTAGCCCAGCCCTGCAGCTGCTCTCACCTCTCCCATCCCGTCCCCTGGTGGTGTGGCAGAGCAGATTGCTGGGATTCAAACCAGGAGCACACCGGGGACGAGGAGTCAGGGAAATGGGAATGTGGGAGGTCCAGGTTCCTCCAGAAGTGATGGAAGTGAAATAAGCTTAAAAGAACGTTGAAGTGAGCAATTCCTGCCAAGTGAGAACAACTCCTGGCTAACTTGGTTTGTGTCCCCCCCCATTAAATAACCTTCACAAACCACACTTCTGCATTTCTCCAAGGTTGGGGAGCCCACCCTGGGATATTTGAGGTCACCTGGGAGCAGTTCCCAGCCCGTTTGGTTGCTGGTGGGCTCCAGCTGCAGCTGGGGGTTTTGTTTTCTTTCAGGGATCATGTCTGTTCCTTACTTGAGTTGTAGAAGTCCTGCTGCTGAGTTTTTCCAAGGTCTGTGTTGCATTTCAGTCTGGGTTCATTTCTCTGCAGGCTTCTGGCCTGCCTCGCTCACTGAATCTTGTCAGAAATAGTTTGTACTTTATAGCTGCAAGTTTTATCAAAGTCATTTCCTTTATTTTGTCATAATTTTTTTTTATTATTTAAAAACGAGAGCCCTAAAGGTTGTAAAACTTTCTTTTTTTTCCTTCCTTTGTTTGTTTTTTTTTTTTTTGTGATCAGATAGTGAAAACATCCCCATTTACACCTCAGAGGTGACTCTGATTTTCCTTCTAGCCATAGTTTGTGCATGGGAGAGAGAAACTTGACCTGACTTCAACCTGGGGGAAGGAGTGGCAGGGAGAGCTCACCCAGAAGTGCTTTGGTGTTTCGGAGCAGTGGCTGCCACAGATTTCAGCCACAGACCCCCCCGTGTGAGAGCAAACCCCCCAAATTCAGAGCTCTCCCTGCTGCCAGTCCCCAGGAGTGGGGCACAGGTGCCGGGGGAGGCTCCAGAGTTCTGCTCTGAGCCCCCAGGGCTGGCTTTGGGCCTCATGCAGGATTTCCTGACTGTCCCTTCCAGCTCAGGGCGGATTTTGTGCCCACAGGAGGAGCTTTGCTCCAGTAGGGAGCACCCTGGCACTGCCCAGGGACCGTTCTGGGCACAGTTTTGAGGCCGTGCTCAGTGAGGGCTTTGCTCTTCTGGATTCTCCCTGCCCAGAACTGCCAGAATCCCTTCTCGTGGCCAGGCAGAGTGTTGCTAAATCCTCCCAAGCCGTGCTCTGTTCATCTGAGGAATTCCCTCTTGAGTCTCCTGCTTTTAACCTGCTCTCCCTCTTGTGTGCCAGCAGCTCTGGGCAGAGCTTGGCTCTGCCTGGGGCAGGCTGGGCCTTTCCCCAGGCTGTAAATGCTGCATGTGGGCACTGGAGGGCAAAGCAGCTCCACAGAGGGGCTGGGAGAGGGAGAGAAGCAGAAGCAGCTCTGCCTGGGGTGGCTGCCCTGATCAGAAATGCCCTGATGAGGAAATTCCCTGATCAGAAATGCCCTGATGAGAAAATTCCCTGATCAGAAATGCTCTGATGAGGAATTCCCTGATCAGAAATGCCCTGATGAGAAAATTCCCTGATCAGAAATGCTCTGATGAGGAATTCCCTGATCAGAAATGTTTTGATGAGAAAATTCCCTGATCAGAAATGCCCTAGTCAGAAATCCTCTGATGAGAAAATTCCCTAATGGGAAAATTCCCTGAGGAGGAATTCCCTGATCAGAAATGCCCTGAACAAAAATTCCCTCATCAGAAATGCCCTGAACAGGAATTCCCTGAACAGAAATTCCCTCATGAGAAATTCCCTGGTCAGAAATGCCCTGAACAGGAATTCCCTGAACAGGAATTCCCTCATCAGAAAATTCCCTCATCAGAAAATGCCCTGAGACAATTCCCTGGTTAAAGAGAATTCCCAGGTTTAAAGAGAATTCTCTGGTCAAACAGAATTCTCAGTGTTTAAACCCAAATTCCCAGAGCAGCTCTCGTGTGGCTCGTGGAGCTGGGATCCTGCAGCATCCCCCAAAAAATCCTGGCTGGGGATTCCAGGGTCACCCTCCAGGGGATGTCACCCTCCAGGGACTGTCACCCTCCAGGGGATGTCACATTCCAGGGATGTCTCCTGTGTCCAGGGAGCCCCCCAAAATCCTGGCTGGGGATTCCAGTGTCACCCTCCAGGGGATGTCACCCTCCAGGGAATGTCACCCTCCAGGGAATGTCACCCTCCAGGGAATGTCTCCTGTGTGCAGGGAGCCCCCCANAGAGCAGCGCGTGGAAGCCCCGGGGTGGCAGCTCTGTGCTCCTGTGCAACCCCCCCCCTTCCCAGCCCCAGCTTCTTTCTCTGTGCATTGTTCTTTTGGTTCCAGTTCTAGCTGCGCCACGTAGAGTTGCCTTTCTTTGACCGAATGTTCGAATGTGAAATATTGTATATTTTAAAGTATTTACCCTATTTATATACTGTATGTTCCTGTTAAATAAATATAAATTCCATTACCCGCCGAGGAGTTTTCTCTCAGCCCCTTTTCCCAATCTCCCATCCCCGTCGTCCCTTGGCCTGCAGCTCTCCTTCCTCGGGGCGTGAGCAGCCAGTGTTCCCTCAGGGATTTGGGATTTGGGATTTGGATCTTCCAGGCTCCTCCTGCTCGGCAGTGAGGGAAGTGCTGCTGCCCCTGCAAAATCAGCTGCAGGTCCCACCGGGAATGTGACAAACCCTTGGGAATTCCATTTACCATAAAATTATCCCTTCATTTCAGCTGCTGGCGCTGCTGCCCCTGCAAAATCAGCTGCAGATCCCACCGGGAATGTGACAAACCCTTGGGAATTCCATTTACCATGAGTTCTCCCTTCATTTCAGCTGCTGGCGCTGCTGCCCCTGCAAAATCAGCTGCAGATCCCACTGGGAATGTGACAAACCTTTGGGAATTCCATTTCCCATGAGTTCTCCCTTCATTTCAGCCCCTTCTCCTGGCTTGCCGGGGGTCAGGAGGGCAGAATCCTCTGTTTACCCAGCAAAGCTCTATTTTTAGCTCTGCTGTTATTTTATTTTTATTATTTTTTTTTCTGATTTTTTTGCCTAAAGCCCTCAGCTGCCTCTCGGGGCTCCCATTCCCTGCACGGGAATCTCTGAGCTGGCTCCGCTCGCTGCCCCGAGCCACGAGGTCGTTCTTCAGCAGTGATTCACCCCCATTAAACCCAAATCAATTCACCCCCAGCGGGCTCCAGCTCCTTCCTTTGCTCACTTTCAATTAAAACAGGAAAATAAAATTAAAATAAAAATAAAAATCCCCTTTGCAGGTGGCTGCAGGGCACAAAGCTGGGCTGGGAATCACAGCAGGAACCGGCGGCCGCCTCCTTGTCCATCCCCCTCCCCTGCTGCTGTTCCTGCTTCTCCTTCCCTCTTCACAGTGCCTGGGCTTTCCCAGGGCAGAAAAAAAACCCCTCAAAGCTGGAGCCTCCACCACGTGAAGAAACAGAAGTAAAAAATGGTGGGGGTTTGGTGGAATCCCTTTCCTGAGCTGCCTGGGAGGCGCAGAGCTGCAGCTCTGGTCAGGAATCGCCCGCTCTCGGGGCGTTTCTAAAACTCAAATTTTTTGGGTTAAAGAAATTGGGGTTCAGGACAGGGAAGGGATCCCTCCCTGGGAGGGTGAGGAGGGGCTGGGATGGCATCCCCAGAGCAGCTGGGGCTTAAAAACTGCTTAAACTGGGGAAATAAACTGGAGAACCTAGACCACCCCCATGGGCCATCAGGAGCTTAAAAACTGCTTTAAAATCCTGCTTAAAAAACTTAAATCACCCACGGGGACCTGGCAGCAATGAACACAAGAACCCAGAGCCCCTGATGCCATCAGGAGCTTAAAAACTGCTCAAAATGCTGCTTCAAATCCTGAAATAATCCTGTGGGGAATGAACAGAGGAACCTAGAACCCCATGGGCCATCAGGGTCTTAAAAACTGTTTAAAATGCTGCTTACAAACTTTAAATCAGCTGTGGGGAACCTGACAGTAGGGAACAGGAGAACCCAAACCCCCCCGTGGGCCATCAGGGGCTTAAAACGCAGCTGAAAAACCTCAAATCAGCCGTGGTGGGGATGTGGCAGCAAGGAACAGGAGAACCCAACCCCCCGTGGGCCATCAGGGGCTTAAAACCCTGCTGAAAAACCTTAAATCAGCCGTGGTGGGGATGTGGCAGCAAGGAACAGGCGAGCCCAGAGCCCGGTGCCACGAGGGGCTGCAGGAGGGGCACAGGCAGCACCCCGAGCTCCCAGCTGAGCTGTGCCCCCCGTCAGAGCCTCGCCGGGAGCCCCGAGCTGGGGGAGCAGCTCTGGGGCACCCCGAGAGCTCCTGGCACCACTTCCTCAAATGCCCCGGGCTGGGCTGTGGGTGCTCAGCAGCCAGGACGGGCCCCAGGGCTGGGGCACCACGGCTGGAACCCCCCCGAGAGCTTCGCTGGCGAGGCCGGGGCAGCGCCAGGAGGGAGGAAAGGGTTTTGTTTTTTTGGTTTTTTTTTGGGGGGGGTTTTGGTGCTATCAGAGGCAGGAAGCTCACTGGAGGATCAACCCTCGCCGAGTCGCTGCTCTTCGTCCACGGGACCAGCAGGGCTTGGGCCCAGCCCATCTCCTAAAAAAAAAAAAAAAAAAAAAAAACAAACACAAAACGAGACCTTCCTGATCCGAAATGTCCCTCAAGCTGCCACGGAGCTGGGATTTCAACCTGAAGATGGATGCTGCAAAAATAGGTACGGTGGCTGCTGCTTTCCGTGCCCGGGCTGGGCCGGGGGCTGAGGGTGGCCGTGGCCAAGCCCAGCTGAGATTTTTGGCTCCGGCCTCGGGGCCCGCAGGTGCCCCCTTTGGAGAGGGAGCAGATGGTGTGCCGGTGATTTGCCAGAAGGGATTTGCAAAGCTGACGGCCAGGGAGGCCGGGGGAGCAGGGGGACGGGGTTGCTGCCCCCCAAAAATCCAGCCCTGGGAGGGTTTGGACCGCCCGGGCCCGTCCTGGTGGCACAGGAGGGAGGCCAGGCCCAGCCCGGGGATGTTGGCGTGGCACATCTGCAGCAGGCTCAGGTGGCCCTGGCCCAGGTGTGCTGGCCCCTCTGCCATCAGCGGTTTTCCCTCAGGGATCTGAGGAGCTCCCAGCCTCCCCCTGGGATTTCCTGAGCCCCTCCTGGCCCTGGCCAGGGCTCCCACCCGCCCTGGGCTCCGTCCCCAGCACGGGAGAACATTTTGGGGAAGGAGCGTGGGATCCCTGCGTGCCAAAATCCCAGAGCCTGGGAGGGTCTGGGGGATGAAGCTGCTCAGGGAGGGCTGCAGAGCCCCAGGCCAGCCCTGGCACCGATGCCAAAAGGTGCCAGGGCCGGATTCGGCCCCGGAGCAGAGCCCGGAGCCAGCTGGGCTCTGCCAGGCTCTTCCTCCCCGTGCAGGGCTGGATTTTCCTGCAAGGGCCACTTGGATTTCTGTCTAAAGGCGCTTTTTTCAGGGTGGCTGAACTGTTCTCTGCACATAAAACCCCAAAAACGGGGGTGGAAGCCCCAAATTCAGGGATGAAAGCCCCAAATCCAGGAGTGGAAGCTCCAAATTCAGGGGTGGAAACCCCAAATGATCCAGGGATAGAAGCCCCAAAAGCAAGGGTGGAACCCCCAAATCCAGGAGTGGAAGCTCCAAATTCAGGGGTGGAAACCCCAAATGATCCAGGGATAGAAGCCCCAAAAGCAAGGGTGAAAGCCCCAAAAGCAAGGGTGGAACCCCCAAATCCAGGAGTGGAAGCCCCAAAAGCAACATGAGACCCAGGATGGCTCAGAAACACGAGCTGGGCAGAGGCTCAGTGCCAAATGCCACTTCCCAGGCGGAAAAAACCCCTACAGAATTATCGCAGAAGCATCCTGGACTCCTGCACTGCTCATTCCGAGGATAATTATCATTTTCTTTTGGCCCAGAGGCTGTGGAGCAGTGGGCAAAGTCAATCAGCAGCTCAGAAAAAAAGGCCGGGGGACACCGAGGGTGCTGTGGGGCAGAGGGTGGAGATGGGACGGAGGCTTGAACCTGCGTTGGCCCCAGGAATGGAGCAGAAATTGCTGCTTCTTCCAGAAAATCTGCTTGTGAGGAAAGCCCTGGTGCTTTTTGCAGCTCCCTGCTGCTGGATGAGTGGGAGTCCCTGGGAGTTTTCTCTGTGTGTGTGTGCACAGGCTCCATTTGCAGATATGCAAAGCCACGTTTGTAAAATGTTTTTTTTTGATATTTGCCAATCGCTGGCTCCTCCTGGCCCGGGGCCACTTCCCCTCCTCAGCCCCAGCCCTGGGGTTTGGGAGCCCCAGGAGAGCGCAGAGCTCTCGGGGAAACGGGAATGAACTCCCTGGTGAAACTGGGGGATTGTTTTACCTGGGCTTTATCCGGGCTTTTATTGCAGAAATAACGAGATGCAGGAGCAGGGGGTGCCAGGGGGACACAGGGACACAGGAATGGGGACAGAGGGACAAAAATGGGGACAGAGGGACAAAAATGGGGACAGAGCGACACAGGAATGGGGACAGAGGGACAAAAATGGGGACAGTGACACAGGAATAGGGACAGACAGACACAGGAATGGGGAGAGATGGACAAAAATGGGGACAAATGGACACACAGGAATGGGGACAGAGGGATACAGGAACACAGGAATGGGGACAGAGGGACACAGGAATGGGGACAGAAAGGGACGGGGGTTTTGGGGACAGAGTGACACAAAGAATGGGGACAGCAAGGGACAGGGCTTATGGGGACAGAGGGACAGAAAAACAAGGACAGGGGGACAGAGGAGTGGGGACAGAGGGACAGGGGTGTCGTGTCCTCCCTGCTGGGGCGGCAGCAGGAGCAGGAGGATGTTTCGGAGGAAATGCCCAACCCCGGAGGCCGTTGGTGCAGGAAACGCCACGGGGGCACCCCCAGAGGGGCTCCGTGCTCTGGGGGGGCTTGGGGAGGGGA
>VWZN01015359.1:68736-118178 GCA_013396955.1 Regulus satrapa | reverse complement strand
CTTGTTGGGCCGCCCGGCCCTCGTCCCCCCTGGGCCCCTTCTCTGCCTCGCAGCTCTCCTGGCTCAGGCACGGCACAGGTAACGACACGGAGATGAGGAGCACACAGGGACCAGAGAGCAGTGAGGTGGCTTTCCCCAAGGCCCAAAGATGGGAAAAGCAAAGTTCTTGTTTTGGCAGTGGTAGCTGTGGCATCAGAGGTCCAGCAGTGCTCCAGCTTTGGGATCTTTTGGTGCTCCATGTGTGTCACCAATGGTGACTGTAGGCACAGGAACAACGAAAACTGCACACAGCAGCAGCAGGAGTGGCACTGAGTTACCACCACGGCTTCATTTCCTTTAGCTGTTTGTCTCCAGAAGCAGCTGGTGGCCAAGACTGGAAACCAACGTTCTCCAGCTTCTGGTTATCCCAGGTGTTCCAAGGGAATCCGTGTTCCAAACTCCCCAGGTTTCTCAGAGCTGAGAAACAGGTCAATTTGTTGTGGTTTGCAGCTTCCATGACAACCCCTCCTCTCTGTGGCGCAGTCTTGTAAGAGAATCCTGCAGTTACTCCAGACACCTGCCTGCTGTGAGGTGAGGGAAATGCAGGCAAGGAACAATCCCTCACCATACATCCCAGTCTAGACAGGACTGACTTCTGAAACCAAGAACACTTGCATTTGGCAGGACCAGAAGGGGAGGCTGTGTAGGTTCACCTCTGGAGTTGTGTCCAGATAGGACATTTCCTACCCCTCCATCTCCCAGAGCCCATCTGTGAGTCACTGCTGCTACACCAGGCAGGCAGCTGCGTTTCTTGCAAACCTTCCAACCCAGCCAGCTCTGGTTGTTGCCTGTGTAACCTTGGAGATCTTTGCATTCTCCCCGTATATTGGACTGGGATATTTCTGTTCCTGTTTATATAAAAATCTGAGAATCATAGTGTGGTCAGGGTTGGAAGGAGTCTTAAAGACCTACATGAATAATCCCTAAATAAATATCCCTAAAGAAACAATTTCCATTGGTGATGTTTCTGTGTTTACTTTTGTCTGAAGGGTTAACTGCTTCCCATTACCTAGTCAGGGTCAGTTGTGGTGGGCAAGTTATGCACACTAAGAGACAAATGTGGCAGTAAACTTGGCCCAAGGAAACGAGGTGGGGAGAGAACAGAAACATCAAACGCAGCAAAGGACCCGTGCACAGAGCCTGGGTGAGGCTTGGAGTTCTCACTCCTGCACCCTCATGCTGACCAAGGACTGTTCTGAGGTACCACGCCAAAGCCAAGGCCCCTTTTCCAGCTGTGCCTGTCACGCAGGTGGAAGAACAAGGCTGAAGTCTGGCACTACCCTGGCTCCAGGAAAAGGCAATGCACCCTCTTCTGAGCCTGCTCCTCTCTCCCTGGAGTGGCACAGCACAGTGCCCATCCATTGAACCAGACTCGGGAAAATCTGACAGAACTACAGGAAATGGGGTTGGTTTTTACCAGTCAAACTATTTAAAAAACTTCATAATAATGTAAACAAAGTAGTGTTGGATTTTTTTGTTTGTTTTTGTTTGGGATTTTTTTTTTTGTTTTCTTTTGTTTTTATTTTAACACAGCCAAATAAGGAAAGCCAAGAGACTGAAGATCTTGCTGGTATCACTGTGTTTCATACCGAGTTCTTTTCCTATCCCTGAATATTGATATTCTCACAGCTGGCAGTAATTTGGGTGCGCATTAATTTCTGCTCCCAAAAGCAGGAACACTGGGAGCATTTCTGCTGGATTATGGGGTGAGTAACAACCACCACCAAAGTGTTGATACTGAAATTGCAGACTTCATGCAGGGCAAACCACTGTGACTAAAGGCTCTAAAATGTAAAGTAAACTTTATTATCCTTGAACCACAAAATAGATTTCTTTGGTTGTACAAATTTCACTAGTTACAGTCTTGATGCGCTAATTTTCCCTCAGAGTCTCTTGGGAGAGAACGGGAGAGAATCCAGAGCCTGGCACCAGGTACCGCACAGGGAAAGGAGAGAAGAATCACAAGTTAGTCACCAAAACCCAGCCAGGATTGTTTCCAAAACTGCTGTTGTTAAAAAGCAAATGCTAAAATTAGATTTAGAAAGGAAAAGCTCAAACTGCTGATGATGGAAGCAGCTGCAGCTGCAGTGTGAGATTATCAGAGTTCCCCCTTCACAAGTCTGTAAAATCAAAACATACAGAGTCCATTAAAATGATCTGCTGGATTTTGGCATGAAAGGAGAGGCTCAACTAAAAAACTGCACCCAAAAAACTGCATCCAGCTCTTTCCTTCAGCAAATGTACAAGCAGATGTGCCTGTCACTACCTAGCCACTGTGAGGCTCGAGGTCCGACCCTGGTCTTACTGGGGAGTCAGAGAGCACCAATGGACAGGGAATGGGATTGTGCCGAGCTCGGACCTTCCTCACAGTTAGAGGCAGTGAAAAAAAAAAAAAGAAAAAAAAGGGTTGTTTCCCCTCATTAGTGGCAGCAGAGGCTGATGGTAGAGTTGGGAGCAGCAGCTGTGACCTCCACATTTGCAGAACCTGCTCACAGCCCTTGTTTCACGCATGGAAACCAGGACTCACACCCCAACTAATTTCTCATTTTCCTTTTTCCCTCTTGTGTGTGCATTCTCCCTGTCCTCCATGGAAAGGGGCCTGAAGCCAATGAGCTGGCAAAGTGGAACTGTGTAGTTATTGCAAGGCACAGGCCAGCCCCATCCTGCTCTGTGGCGTTCCTGGTGCTCCCTGCCAGCCCACACCAGGCAGCCCGTGACATCCCACTCCACCCCACGGCCAGTGTGGACACTGTGGACTCCCCACCAGTATCTCCCATGTGTAAGATCCTGTAACTCCCAACCTGACCCCAGCAACGCCACATTCTACCCATCCCCAGTTCCTGAACTCTACCCACTAAGGTACCTGCTGTCACACCTCCCACCTCTGCCACCATGTCCCACCCCAGCTGTCCTGCTCCCTTCTGCTGTCACACACGCCCTACACCCCTGCTACGGCTGTCGGCTCCATCCCACTCCTGCCCCAGTTGACCAGTCCACGCCAGTGCTGCAGGAGAGACTCCTGCACTGGTGTGGCCGTGGAGTGGCTCACACTGTGCGCTGACAAAGGGGACCCACCCAGCAAGGACCTGGCCCCAGGACAGTGCAAAGCCCCAGCAGGAGCTGTGTCCCACCAGGATGGAGGTGGGTGGTAGAGAGCTGGTTCTGTTTTCCTTGAGCACAGAGTGCCAGTGGCAGAGGGAGGCACTTTGCTGGAATTCTGGCGGGATTTTTTTTTTTCCTTCTTTTTGCCTCCAAGCTTCCCATTCCCAAACACTCCCAAAGGGAAGTGAGGTGACACAGTGCAGGAGGTGGGAGGAGATGCTTTTTGGCAAAAGACTGGAAATTAAAGAGGAGTAAAGGCAGGCTGGGCCTTCCTCCTGATTCCCACCAGAGGAGAAGCTCCTTTTAACCACTACAAAACCCAAGTTGAGGCAGTAACAGCTGGAGCCCAACACACTCTCACATTCCTACATTCTCCCTGTCCTACCCTTCCCCACACATAATATTTACAGGCTAACAAGCTGCCCACTGTCCTGGCTACCCTTCCTCTCCATCTGCCAGCAGTCAGTCCAGTGTAATCCCAATTTTGGGATGTGCCCCACTGCACTGTTGGGTGAGAAGCGAGGGCAGTTCACAGCCTCAGAGGAGTCGGTTGGCCACAGAGCTCACGGGAAGCTCAGGTCCCATCCAGAGTCTGTAGGCAGGGGGGCAGCCTGGTGCTGTCCCTGGAGCACAGGAAGCTCGGAAGGGCTGTGCCAGGCCAGTCCATTGCCCAGGTGTGCCGGAGCACCTATGTGGGGACAGCGGTCTCCAGACTGCGCCGGCTGTGCCGGAGCTTCCGCTTGCTGCTGTACAGGGCCATGTCCTCCAGGGCTGAGGGAGCTGGTGCTGATGGATCTCCTGTTCCCAGTGTGTCCTCGTCCTCTGGCTGCCCATCCTGCTCCCGGGGAACTGCAACGACAGGAGATGTTTAGCTGAAGACAAAGCACTGGGCTGAGTTAGGTGACACTGAGAAGAAATCCTTCCCTGTGGAGGTGGCGAGGCCCTAGCACAGGCTGCCCGGAGCTGTGGCTTGCAGCAACCCACTGCTGCAATGGAAGGTGTCCCTGCTCGGGGCAGGGGGCGTGACTGGGTGATCTGTAAAGTCCCTTCCCAGCCAAACCACTGTGATTCTGGCAGCACACAGCTGGCACAGTTAATGCAGATGTTAAGGCTATCACAGGATGACAGAATGGTTTGTGTAGGAAAGAACCTTAAAGCTCATCTCATTCCACCCCCTGCCACAGGCAGGACACCTTCCACTAGATCAGGCTGCTCCAAGCCCTGTCCAACCTGGCCTTGAACACTTTCAGGGAGTGTTTCAGTGTATTCCCAAGAATTGCTGGATTTGGGACAGCACTGGTCTCAGTTGCTCTCACTAAACCCATGCCCAGAAACTCCTGGTGACCTGTGGCTCATGCAGTGACCACTGTGGATCCAGGGAAGTGCCATGTGGGAGAAGACACCTGCCTGTAACACCCATTGTCATTCACTGAACATGACTGCAAGAGCCAAGCTATATGAAAAATCAATGTCCTGAAGTGCTTCTGCTCTCCACACCATGGATCCACCCTGACTCGGGTCTGCAGGGGTCTCTCTGTCAGGGAGGGGGAAGAGCACCTTTGGTCACTGGCCCAGCTGGTCAGGAGGAATTTAAACTTATGGGCACCACAGAGACACGGTGGGGCAGCTCCTTGCCTGAAGTGCTGGCACGGGAGGATCCAGACCCTTAGGGAAGGACAGGGCACTGAAGTGAGGGTCACCCTCTGTGTCCTGCACCTGAGAGGCCTGAGGAGCTGACCAGAGCTGACAGGTCAGGACTGCAGGGACAGGTGACTCCTCACCTGGAAGACCGAGGGAATGAGATCTCCAGAGATGGATGGGAGCAGCCTCACATTCACAACCCTTGATTCTCGAGGCAGCGTGAGGGGAGAGGGAATTCAACCACCCCAGGTTCTGCTGGAAGGACAACCCAGGAGGGCACAGGCAATCCGTGAACTTCAAGTGAAACTTGGCTCCTGGGAAATTTATCTAAAGCCTTTGGATGCAGCAGAGAACCTCAAATAGGGAAATCCATGGAGATCTGTCAGCTGAAAGGCTCAGTCTGCTGAGCTGTGGCCTGTACCACCCTCTGCTCCAGACAAAGGTCTCTGGCAGGGGGAGGCCATTCCCCCTTATCCTGCCACTCCAGGCCCATGTCAAAAGTCCCTCTGCAGCTCTCTTGGAGCCCCCTCTGGCTCCCCAGAGCCTCCTCTTCTGCAAGCTGAACACTCCCAGCCCTCCCAGCCTGTACAACCCCTTCAAAGAATGCTGGGGTTTGGAAGCAGGTATCAGATCCCAGCCAAGGCACACGTGGGCACATGAAGATAAAAATCCAGCCTGGGTGGGTGGGGGAGGAAACCCCACAGCTCAGAGAGAAGTCAGTCCTTCCAGATCCTCTCAGGCCAAAGGAGCCCCCAAAGATGCAGGTTTAGTGATCCCCACGCAGCACACCAAGCCTTAAAAACATTTGGATTGTACCCTGGGAAAAGCTCTGCTGAAAACAAGGCAGCTTTGGTGGGTAAATAAGTAGTTACACCACAGGAAAAGGGCAGGGAGGTGCTGCCACAGGATCCAGCAGCCAGGACCTGTACCTGGGTCAGCATCTTGCAACTGAGGAGGAGGAGGAGGAGTGATGAAGGCTGTATCAGGAGACTACTGATGCCACCAAGCTGTATCAGGAAGTCAAATGAAGCTCAATTATAACACAGTACATCATGAGCCATACAGCTGAAAGGTAAAATGACATGGAAGGAGAAATTTACTGCAGATGTGAACTGATTCAAGAAAGAAAAAATTCTAAAATCAAAGCCTCTGTCTTAGAAAGTGCAAGCCCACTGATGGCTACAGCCTGGAGCAATTCTGGAAGGAACTACTTTGTGCATTTTTTTCTTTTGTGTCCTTTTCTGGCACTCCCAGTGGCTCCCATCTGGCCCAGATCAGCCAGAACCTTGTGCTTAGTGAATTCATTTTTACACTACTGGATGACATTTAAGCTCAGTAACAGGAAGAGAATCCTGACTGCCTGAAAGAAATGCACCATCCTTGAATGAGATGATGGTTCTATAGGCACTGACAGAGATTTCTGTACATACTGGCACCTTCCCAGCAATGCCCTTTCATGCCGAGGTTTAGGGATTGGAAAAGGTGGGAGAACAGGACTCAGAATGTCCTCTCCTCCTGCACAAACCAGGCAGTGCTGGTCCCCTCCTCTGCCTCAGACACTGAGGAAACAAAAAACGGTCCGGATGAGTGTGGGAATTGTTCCCATGAAGAGGAACCAGGGTTCACCAGCCTGGAAAGAAGGGAACTGCTGCTCTGTTGGCTGATGTGACTGGCACAGACAGAACCATGAGACACAGTCACTCACTGTGTCCCACAAGACACAAGGGAGCTACCAAGAAACAATTAAAGGAAATAAAATGCCTCATCATGGAACTTGGTATCACAGCACTCCATGGAAGATGAAAAAATCTGGACAGTTTTAGAGGCTCATTCCATTGCTGACGCAGACACACCTGGTTCAAGACATGCCATAGGTGACACACCAAAGGTGAGTCCAGAAAATTGAGAATATTCATCTACACAAGCTCATTTCCCTGTTTCTTACCTAGGAACCAACTTCCAGCCAAACAGGACACTGGTGTATCCTGAACCAGTACAGGCCTCACTTACATGCTTCCTATCCTGAAAGAAATCAGAAAATACTGGAGGAAAGCCAGAAACTGCCACTGGTATGAATCCAGATATTTCAGTTTTATGACATGCTGGCATTTTGGGGAGAAAGAACCTGTGAAACACAAGTCTGGAGAAGAAAAGGATGGATGCAAGTCTTCGGAGTAGTGATGTGGCTAAAAAGGCTGGAGAGGGATAAATTAAAGCCACAAGAGGACAGAGAGAACATGTTTGGCTCCTCTGAGTGTAAGAGCTGCGAAGTTCATTATCCAGAAGCAATTAGGCAAGGTGCAGGATGAGGAGGCACGGTTCCTGTGGAAGCTGCTGCAAACACCAGACAGCCCAGGTGGGCAAAGACCACATCCCATAAGCAGGTTTCCAGTAACAGAATCAACACACAGTCATCAGGGGAATTTCTGGAAGCTGAGGGTTACAGGATTAGGAAGCAAAAGTCTCCAGGTGGTCTGGAAAACTTATGCCATAACACGAGCACACTGCTTGCCTGCACCCTGAAAAGGCTGCTCTGCAGTCCAGTAATTCCATGGCCTCATGGAAACCTTGGAATAAAGGTTTTGAAATAGATTTAAGAGGTGATAACCATGAAGTCAGACAAGAGAATGAAAGGAACTGTTTTTGCATGAACAAGAGGACAAGAGTGTGCTGGGAGGAGTGAAATGCCAACACTTTCCTGCAGCTGGATTTTCCCAGAGTTCCTGATATAATGGTTTGCTAGCACAAATGATTATGTTGGCTGGAAGGCAGCACTGCCTGGGAGAGTAAGATGGGATGGGGCCTCTAAAAAAGCCAGGGGAGCATGGTCCCATGCCAAGAGAGCTTACTGGCATCCTCACCTGCCATCCTCTCCACATGATGTGGGAAAACGTACTTCTTTTTTTTGTGCCTCACACACATCACAGGTGATTTTATCATTATTTAAGGACTAAGGGCTGGGTCTCTCAATGAGTCCAACACTTTTCTTTCTGGCTTTCATCCCATTTGAGGGCTCAACAGAGCAGTGACAGGCAACAGTGAGGTCTGAATGCCCTTAGCTGGTATTTCCCAGACCTCCCCTGACCTCTCAGTTCCCTGCAATGACTGAACAAACAACCTCAAGAGAATAACCCTGAGCTCAGAGGAGGACTCTGAGGGATGAAGAACAGACAGTGTTCTCAGGAAAGTAAGTTTTTGTTGAGTCCTACAACAGAATCTCCTTCTGGAAACAGCTCAGTCATGGGTCAGCTGTCTAGGATGCAGCCTGTACTCAGAGGAATTTGTCAAGATAAAATGAACTGGGTTTTTTGTTGGTTTTTTTTTTTTTCAAATAGAGGGGTGAAGCATGCAAAATGAGTAGAGGTAAATCAGCACACATTGTTAGAGGCAACAGGAGTGCCCCTAGAGAGCAGGCAGGCTCTGCTCACCTCCCTGGTGCTACTACAGCCACTGGAACCAACTGGGAGAGAGTCTCAGCTGGAGACAGGCAGACACCACACTCCAGCCAAACAGCCTGGAGATCCAGCTGCAGACCTTTAACTCCTGCTGATTGAGATGGCCATGCCCACAGATCCATTGAGTGCAACTCGGAGCCATCTGGGTACTGGAGCACCAACTGCTCCAAGGCTGCAGCAGGATGGATTTACCTGCATGATTCCCTGTTCCAGCAAAAGGGGCACAAGACAGACCCTGAATGATGGACATCATGCACCTGCAGCCAGTGACAGAGGCCAAAACTTCCCTGCCACATCCTACTGCCTGCCATTCTACTCCAGGACACAAAACTGGAGAAAACCAGGCATGCCTGTAACACACCACACTGGGAAAATTAGTTGTCATTGAAGCACAATGCAAATATCCTACCCAAAACGAACGTGGTGAGCGCGGAGTTTTCATTCTAGAACAGACAAAACATGACAGTGATTCAAGCAACAGAAGGCGAAGTCCTCAGGGTGGTTCCACAAGCCCAGGGGAGCCCTCTAGAACCACAGCAGGGAGCAAGTAGCACAGTCCTAGCCAGGACTCCTTTGGCCTGGGCTCACCTGAGTTATTCCGGTCATCGACGTATCTGAGGTCAGTAGCTGCATCAGGCGACTGGAAGAGAACAGCACATGTGATCATTCACACCTCCAACACCTGTGCCCAGTAATTCCCCACCTGCCCCTTCCTCCAGCCTACAGGGAACCTGCTGCCCTCACAGGCACAGTGGGGACACAGAGACTCCAAACCCCTCTCGCCTGAGTCAAGCATCCACTGCCTGGCCTGTGTGTAGGAAGGAGAGGAAGTAACACAAAAGGCAGAAAGTGTAAAGAGTGAAGAAAAAGGCTGAAAGAGGGGAGATTTATGTTGGATATGAGACAGAAATCTTTGGTGGTGAGGCCCTGGCAGAGCTTTCCCAGAGCAGCTGGGGCTGCCCCTGGATCCCTGGCAGTGCCCAGGCCCAGGCTGGACAGGGCTTGGAGCAGCCTGGGACAGTAGAAGGTGTCCTTGCCCATGGCAGAGGGTGGAATGGGATGAGCTTTAAGGTCCCTCCAAACCCAAACATTCTCAGGACTCTATGCACTGTTGCATAACTGAGAGAGGCCCACAGGCACTGCCTGAGGATTTGGAGGTGCAGCCTTCTCAGCTGTATGAAGACCCTGTGCTGCACCTAGGAAATTTGGGTGGTCTGGAGCTGCCACGGAGCTCAAGCAGCCAGTCCCCCAATTCAGGGGGAACAGAACCCGGAGAGGGCACATCCCAAAGACACAACCAAAGGCAGGCACTTCAAGAAAATCGTGAATGACTTCCAGGAACAGAGCAATACCACAAGGGACAGGTGTCAGTGAAGAACAGACACCAAATATAGTAAAAACTGCCTGAGAATCCTCAAACTGCAGCTCTGCCACAGCCAGCCTGTCTTGGAATGACACACCTTGGGCTGGGGTCTTTGTGTCCCTGCAGTGAGGTGAAGCCCAATGTGGCAGTACTTGTTGGCTTTCCATACACAGCTATCTGCTTCATGTTCTACATATAAAACTAAAAGAAAAAAAATCCCACCTAAAACCATTTAGACACAGGGTATCTGCTCAATTCAGCTGTCATAAATGCCATCAGTGACTGACTGACCCAGGCAGTTACAGCTCCCAGCCCTAGAAGATTGGTTCCAGTGGCCCCAGAACAGGGGCCAGGGGTCAGGATCACCTCCAGAGCTGGCATTCCATGACAAAGCTGCTTAAAATCCGCCACTTTGGGAAGGAGAAACACCTCACCATGGCATTCACTCAGAACCAGGTGCTCACAGCTCACTGACAGCAGAACTACAACTGGAGAACAGGCACCCCAGCTGCTCCTGGGGCAGGACACCAGACACATCCCAGCTGGAAGTTCACATCTGCTCCAACTTGGCATTTGCTAGCCATCATTACTAGAACCTTCTCTTGCCTTTCAGTTCTCATCTTTCACTTAAAAATACTTCAGGAGCCATTCTGATGAAGATGCAGATGTTTTATATCTGCAAAGCTTTTGTCATTCATTTGAAACCATCTGGACCAATTTTTTCCTAATTCCACTTGGCTGAAGCCTCCAATAAACCCTTGGTTTTCAGCAAGACTGGTGTCACTGTCCTACACAGGCAAGGCCTCTGCAGAGGGGTTCCCCAAATCCCTCAGCCTTAGCTCTTCCACCAAACCATGTCCTGACCTATCTAAAGGTGGTTCAGCATGCAGTTTATACCTGGATTTCGTAAACAGGTTTGGAGGAAGGAATAGCAGCAAATTCCCGGTAGTCAAACTTCTTTTCAGACATTGACTAGAAGGGACAGCAGAAGGGAAGAAACAGAAAAGAGAGAGTGAGGGGAGAGAAACGGATGGAGAAGCGGCAGCAAGCTGAGCAATCCAAGCAGAGATCACAGCAGGAGCAGAGGAACATCCTCAGGGAGAGGCAGGAGTGCCTGGATAGAGCCTGGAACATGGGGCATCCCTGGGACACTGCCTTTGGTGTCAGGTCAGGGGTTCTGAGTCAGCATCTTGTGCTCCAGTGAAATGCTAATGCATACCAAGTCAGGTAGGAAACCTATTTTGGGGGGGAAATTCATGGCAATATTTCTGATTGCTGGAGCAGAGTCAGAATTTCAATCCAGAGTTGCATCATGGAGTGACTGGGCAGAACAAGGTTGACTCACTCTGTGCAGCTGCTCCCCACCTGCTTTCCCTGGTCCTTCTCACCAGTTCTTAGTTCTGTGCATCAGTGTCACATGGCATTTACTCAGGGTTAGGAAAAGGAAAATCCTGATTGTAGCTGAAGGCCTGCTTTGTGCTCTTGAGGAAACAATAGGGCCAAAGTCCCTGAAGTGAAGTGAAAGGCTTTCAGAACTCAGGCAAAGGCTTTCTGAACCCAGGGAAAGGCCCTCTGAGCAGGAGGAAAGGCTTTCTAAACCTGGGGAAAGGCTTCCTGCCCGTGGTGGAAAACTTTCTGAACAAGGATGTGAAGAACCATGGAAAGGATGACAAACCAGGGAGACAGAAAGCAGATGTCACATGCAAGCTGGAATAAAGGGGGGTGCCTCTAGCAATGAGTTTAGCCAGGTTCCATCCACTGACCCCCCTCACCATTCCCTGCCCCGTGCAGCCAGGCCAGCCTCAAGGAGTAGGTGGGGACCCACAGCTCCCAGGCACAGCTGAGTAACCAGGAAATCCCAGGATTTAGGAAAGGTGAGAAAAGCAAGCAGGAGAGTATCTTACCAGCCTTCCCGGGGAAGTGACGTTCCTGGGGCTGCAATCTGCAAGAGGTGACAGAAGAGCACAGTTAGTGACAGGCTGGCTGACATTCACCTGCCCAAGCTAGCTCCTTCCTCAGCAGCATTTCAGTGTGGTGACACCACTCTAAGGGCAGACCCTGCCTTCTGCCCTCCCAACAAACACCTCTTTAGTGCTTTTTCAGAAAATCAGGATGCTGGTTGTGTTTCCAGCCTGGTTCCCTGGAACCTCACCTCTACCTCAGGTGCCACCACACATTCTACAGCTGAGGCCTATTCCCTGTGCTGAAGAGATGCCACATGCCCTCAAGGACCTTCCACGCAGGTTGGAGGGCACATGGCTCCCCACAGCTGTGCTTCTGAGCGGGTTAAGCTCCAGGAGCACGGCATGTTTCCTTCCCTGGAGGCAGTGCAGCCATTCAGTACCTTCCAGGGGCGTTGGAGACGGCGTCGGAGCGGGTGATGGTGACTCTGCCAGCTGCTCCAGCGTGCTGCGTTTCTTCCCCTCCTTGGACTTGGCAATAACCATTTGGGCTTTAAGAGCATCCTGTTCCAGTGATTTCATCCTGCCTCAGGAATGGGGTGGGGAAAAGAAGCCATCAGTGACTGCCCTGTCGGTGAGGGGACAGGCGCCATCTGTGTGCAGCAGGGCAGTGCCAGAGCCCGTGGCTGAACACAGACGGGTGGAACAAAGCCCCTGAAGGTCCCCGAGGCAGGCAGGAGGACAGCTGGGCTGGCTGCCTTCCCAAAACACACATGTGATCACATGTGTCAAACACACAGAGCCTGAAGCTATGGATCAACACACTAAGAAGCTGCGGGCAGTCCCAGAGTGCCACACAACAAGGACAGTGACCCGAGATGGGGACAAAACTGCAAGGATCACACGAGCAGGATGAGTCCTTGGGGGCTTTACTCTCCTCTGTGCTCAGTGTGTTGCACCTAAACCCTCCTCAGCCATCAGGGGATCATGAAAGGCTGGATGGGACCCTGAGCAACCTGGTCTAATGGAAGGTGTCCTTGCCCATGGCAGGGGGGTGGAACAAGATGATCTTTAAGGTACCTTCCAACCCCGCTCTGGGATTCTGTGAAATAGCTGTCAAAAAGTGGGTCCAGCCCTCAGAGATGTCTGTTCCTTTCTCCCCATCAGACAGCCCCAGCAGCCCCCCTTGTTCTCTCGGCAGTGGACACCGAGGACCACTCCCGTGTCCTCCGGCCCAGGAGGCCCCAGCTGGGGCACAGGGACACAGACAGGAGCATGCAGCTGTGGGGAGGGGGCAGTGCACACCTGGATTGGCCTCCTGACCCAGGGATTCTTGAGGCGTGACTCTGCACTGGGCTAGACATCTGAGCTGGCCTGGCCCCAGGAGCAGGTGCCCACTGCCGGGACTGGTACAGCTTCCTGGCCAGATCCTGCTCGTACTGTTTAATACTGTCTTCAAGAGCTGAGGATCTGAGGAGGAGGAGCAGGAGAAGGAAAAGGAGGAGGAGGAGGAAGAGGAGGAGGAGGAGGAAGAGGAAGAGATGATGGTGATGAACATTGCAGCAGACAAGAACAGGAAAAGAAAGAAACAGATACAGGAATATACCCTGGTGAGGGGAAATATGGGTCTGACACGGGCAGCCTTGGCTACACTGGGTCTCAGATCTGATCCTGCCTAACCCTGGCCACTACTGAGGCAGCATAAACCCCTGGGGTAATCTGGGATGTGCCCAGGAATATCAGCCTCAGAGCCTCCACATCCAGGCTTGCCCTCCCCATGTACTGGGAGGGAACCGGGAACAATTTAAGCCCCATGGCTGTGAGGTGGTTAAAGAGTGAGTGTGAGCCAGACTGAGGGGTCCGGGCACACATGGGACAGTCTCTCAGCACACACTGACCACGTGTTCCCTTTACCTCGGCTGGACCCTGGCAAAAGGGAAACAAAATGGCCAAGCACATGACACACAGCTTTTGTCCTGGGAAATGTGTAACTGAGAGTGAGCGTGTCCCTAAACCAGTGTGTGTGATGGAGAAAAACTGCCAAAATGCTCATGGGCTGGGCACCCGCCCCTCGGTGTGCACCAGAGCCTCTGAACCTCCCTCTCCCCGTGGGACACGGGCCTGGAGTGCCAGGACAAGGGGGATGGCTTCCTGCTGCCAGAGGGCAGGGTTAGAGGAATACTGAGAAAAAAATCCTTCCCTGTGAGGGTGGTGAGGCCCTGACACTGGCTGCCCAGAGAACCTGGGGCTGCCTCATCCCTGGAAGTGCCCAAGGCCAGGTTGGAACCAAATGAGCGCTGAGGTCCCTTCCACCCCAAACTATTCCATGATTCCGTGACTCTGTGCCAGGGGCTGTGCAAGCCCAGAACACGTGTGTAAAGTGAGCCTCTGTGTGTGTCTCCACAGAGCACAAGGGCTGCTGGGGGGAAGGAGGGGCATTGCACATCCTGGCAGAGCACTGCTGACACAGGGAGAACAAGGAAAGCCCAAGTAGGTGCAAACTGATGGGGTCACAAGTGACAGCACAGAGCAGAGAACTGGAAAGAAGCAGAAGACAGGAGATTAGAAAGGGAGGAACAAACCCAGCGGCACTTGGAGAGAACATGGGTTAGTGGGGCTGAGCCCCGTGTGTGGGACAGTGCAGAATTTCCCCTGCAGCACAGAGGCCTCTGGAGACAGGACCTGATAACATCACTGTGCCCGTTCCAGAGCTAGGGAAGAGGGACCTTGAGACCACTGGATCCTCCTGGGAAATCTGTGGCAGGAAGAAATAGTCCCTCCTTGTCTTACAAAGGAAGCACACTGCAGTGAGTGACTGATCCCAAAGTGTCAGCCAGGCCCTTCTCCAGGAGCTGCACAAAAAGCTGGGCATTGGCACTGGAAGGAAGCAAAGTGGAGCTGAAGCCCTGGTCTGCCAAGCTTCAACCCAGAAAGGCTGGGTCTGACAGCTCAGGCACCTTCTCCTTGACAGGTATTCCCTCCTCAAGAAGGCTCCTAATTTGATAGCCTCATTTTCCATGGACAAAACACACTTAAAAGAGAGTGAAGATCTGGGATGAGAGATCTTTCTTCTGCCCACAGTGAACAAACCCGTGGTGCTCCACACTCACTAACCCTCCTAAAGTGTCATGTGGTCCCTTCCACCCGCCCTGGGGGCACAGCAGCCGGGGAGCAACTCCGGCTGGCCCAAGGCCATGGGCAGATAACAGTAACACTACAGGACAGTACTACACTAACAGGAGCAAATCCTATCATCACAGCACCTAAAAGCATCCTCTCCCAGCATTTTCAGATGTTATCTGCTGGCCACACCAAGTTCCTGGAAGAGGAGAGTCTCAGTGCTGGAGCAGTACACCTGGGACAGCAGCAGTATCCCTGCATGGACTCTGCTTCTGAAAGTCTGCATGGACAACATCCTGTTTCTCCTTCTGACACCCATCTTAAACAGAGCTTCTATTACAGCATTCCTTGGAGCTATTCATGCTTAGGCCTCAGGAGTCAGAGCTGATAGATCTCAGAAAGCCTTCCCCATCATGTGAGGAATGTACCTGGGAAGTGGAGGCATGAGGGAGTGAAACCCCTGCAGGTCTCATTGGGAAGGGATGGCAGATTGGGCACCACCCCTCTCCAAACACAGTGATGTGGATTTCCAGGAGAGGCCTGACAGGAGGTACAAGGCTCAAGAGTAAGTCTGTGCAGGACATCTGACACTGTGGTGCTTGCAGTGTCACACTGATGGCTGCTTTATGCCCTATTTCACACTGACAGCTTTTCCTGAGACAGAAGTGTAATTCCAGCCCTCTCCAAGCACCTGCAGTACAAGGAACTTGGTGATCTCTCCAACCTCATAAGGAAGGATTCTGCAGAGCAGAGCAGTCCCTAAAGAGGCTCCAAGACAGCTGGAGGGAGACTTTGGACAAAGACCTGGAGAGACAGCACAAGGGGAAATGGCTTTCCATTGCCAAAGAACAGAGTCAGAGGGGATCTTGGGAAGAAATCCTTCCCTGTGAGGGTGGGGAGGCACTGTCACAGGGTTCCCAGAGCAGCTGTGGCTGCCCCATCCCTGGAAGTGTCCAAGGCCAGGATGGGTGGGGTTTGCTGCACCCTGGGACAGTGGAAGGTGTCCCTGCCCACGGCAGGGGGTAGCACTGGATGGTCTCAGTGGTCCCTATCACCCAAACCATCCTGTGATTCTGTGAAAACCAGCTCAGAGAAAATTTGCTCAAAGCCCCAGAACATCAGTCCAGCACTCTGAGGATCTGCTTTGCAGTTCTCCATTCTCGGAGGCTACCTGGGAGCAGCAGCCCCGTGATCATCCATGTCAAGCACAAACATTGGAATTGCTCACAGTGATCCCTCCAGTCCTACCTAAAACCCTGTTCCGCTCCAAGCCTCATCCACAAACCCCAAAAGAGACAATTCAGACTGTCCTTTGAATGTCTCCTACTAAAGAAAAACTACCAATAGGAGAAGCCTGACTAATTTTTGGAAGGAATTCTATGATGCAGTAAACATCTGGACTAGCTTCAAGTCTTAAGTTCTGAGCTAGAAAGTTCTCTTTCTTCCTCACCCATTTTTAGTCACTCTTTCATAGCTGACGGAACAGCTCATGTGGGTAAGAATGGGAATGGCCTGATCCTGCCAGTGTCCTGGCTGCAGCATGATTTCCAGCCCAGCAATGCTGGAAATATGGAATTCCATTTCTTGTTTTGGACAGCTTCAGTAACACCATTTCACATGGGTTACGACTAAGGTGGGAATGGTGTGCTGAGAGAAGCAACACACTTAGCACAACACACAGCTGTGCTCGTGTTCATTGTGAACTCCCCATGTTCACAGCAGGCACTGGGGCCATCTGGGAGCCTTTCCCTCTCCCCTGTGCTGACAGAAGTGGACGGGCTCAGCCACGCCACCACTGCTTGAACAGATCTTACACAATTTCCCTCAACATCTACCTCTGAAAGGGTCCCCTCATTCCGTGGTTTTGTGTCCTTTAGGCCCCAGACACTCGGGAGCTGCCCTGCTCTGTGAAAGGCTCCCCCGTTCCCTGGTGTTGTGTCCTTTAGGCCCCAGACACTCGGGAGCTGCCCTGCTCTGTGAAAGGCTCCCCCGTTCCCTGGTGCTGCTCTCCACATGGCCCGTTTCTCTGCCTCCAGAGCCCGGCGTTCTGCTGGGGACAGCTCCTTCTCCTGTGTGCTCAGCAGCTCCGGGCTCTGCATCCGCAGCCGCTCCTGGTGCCGCCGCTCGGCCTTGGCCGTGCGCACGGGAGCCCCGGGCTCCGCCGGGCCCAGCCTGAGGGGAGAAGCAGTGAGAGGAGGGACAGGGGCTGTGGGGCCACCAGGGCTCACCTGCCTGGCAGTGGTGGCTCTAACCACCCACTCAGCGCCACTGCCACAGGCTGCCCTGGGATGGCGGAGGACACAGAGCACTGGCAAGGTTCTCCTAAGGAGTTTCTGGCTGGACGGGGCTTGGACCATAGCTGACGCAGCCCCCAAAAGGCAGGGGGTTGAAACCAGATGGTCCTGAAGGTCCTTCCAACCCAACCCGTGCTGGGATTCAGTGAAGTTGGTTCTGACCAGTTTCCCTTCCTCGCCCAAATCTTCCCTGCTATAAAAGGAGGAACTATCCAGCCCTGCCCAAGCTGCTCCACTCACCCCGACATGGAGTTGGTTCTCTGCTCAGGCTTGAGCCCCTCTTCCAGGGAATTCCTCTGTGAGTTGCTGTTCTCACTGAGCTCCAAGGGCCTGGAAAAAAAAGCCCCTGTGAGCTGCAGCACCACAGGCTGCATACCCAGCAAAGGGTGGGACAGGTCCACCCTGAGAAAGCAACAACTGCTCCAGGGTGAAGTCACAGCCCTCCATGACCACTGCTCTCAACAATCCTGTGGGGATCTCCTAAATGTCCACAGGAATATCAGAGATCATTTCCTGCAGCTGGAGGTCAGCCAGCAACTAATGTACACACACACACACACACACAAGTTTTTCCTCAGTTTTTCTAATAAAAATATTTGTTGGGCTTTCTTTTCCTCCAGATCTTATCCTTCAGTCCTGGGAACCTGGATCTCACACTTGGCTTTGTCAGATGTGGCACAAAGGGATTCCAAACACAGGAGCCCAAGAAAGATTCACCTTAGAAACACTTATCACCTAATCCTGATTTTATATCTTCATTAACAGATTAATTTGATTATTTCAAGTTCCTCCCCGAAATGTGCCATGGAGCTACTCTGAGGGCTGGAACCTGGCTGGGAGAACTGGGGGTGTTCAGTTTATAGTGACACTCAGCCCTAATTTTTACTCCTCAGGTTTATTGTAATTAAATTTCAGTTTCTCTTCCAGCATGAGGAAGATTATTTTAAGAAACAAAACTTTAGTCTCCTCCTTGGAGTTGCCTTGGCACAGGAAGGGCAAGGACAGTCTCAGGGCCTCATTATGTGAGAAGCTCATCAACTGAGACCAGGCAAAAACAACAGAGAGAAATGAGATTCCTCATGCCAGGGTGTGTTCTGCCACTGTGACTGAAAAGTGTTTGTGGAGAGAAGAATGTCTGTCCCAAAGACTTCAAAGACAGATAAGGACAGCTTCAGCTTTACTCCAGTGCATTCTTAGTTTATCTGGAGCCTTTGAGAACCCTGTTCTCATTCCTCAGTTCTATGCCTAAGGATTAGAAAAAACCCATCAAGATAACTTGGAGGCCGAATCCCAGAGAACTGGGAAACAAAAGCCTAAAACCCCCCAAACTTGCTTTAGCATCACTTTACCATTCAGCTTATCTTGAAGCATCTGTCTCTAAATATCAACCTCTCTACCTAAGCTCAGGCACAGCTAATGGAGCTGTTCCCTGAAAAAACTAAGCTGGAAAACTTGGCCTTTTCTATGCTGAAGAAGAAATCCTGCCCAGCCCTCTTCCCTGAGAATTCCTGGGGCACCTCTGACACGTGTGTAGTACAGGGCTGCCTGTGGTCCTGTCTTACCGAGCAGCTGGAGCCTGGATGCTCCTTCCATTCAGCCTCTCGACCTTGTACTCAACGCCCTCGATGATGACGCTGGACTGCACAGCCTCGGGCACCTGTCTCACCTCCTCATCCTCCTCAGCCTCCTCCTCCAGCAGAAGGGCTCGCTGCTGCTGCAGCTTGCGGGCTGCCAAGGGAAACAGGAGCCAGCTTACAACACAAAGCATTCACTGAACCCCCAGGATGGGAGCTCTGGGCAGGTCCTTACCCTGAACCCCCTGGGATGGGGGCTCTGGGCTGGTCCTTACCTTGAATCCTCCCCCAGGATGGGGTCTCTGGGCTGGTCCTTACCCTGAACCCCCCGGGATGGGGGCTCTGGGCATGTCCTTACCCTGAACCCCCCAGGATGGGGGCTCTGGGCTGGTCCTTACCCTGAACCCCCTGGGATGGGGGCTCTGGGCATGTCCTTACCCTGAACCACCCCCAGGATGGGAGCTCTGGGCAAGATTTTTATTAATAATTTTATCTGGCTGCAGGAGCAGAATGCAACTGTAACGCTTTGCTGATGATGCCAAACTGGGAATTGCTGGTGACTCTCTCAAGGGCCATGAGGCCTTACAGGAGGATCCAGACAGGTTGGAACATTGGGCAACCATTAATGGCATGAAATTTAACCAGAGCAAATGCCAGGTTCCACAGCTGGGACAGCACAATGCCAGGTCCAGGTATGATTTGGAGAGGAGTGGCTGGAGAGTGAGGTAAAAATGGTTTTTTTCCATGTCACATTGTTCCTCATCACCTCCTAAAACAACTCTCAAGCAGGAGGAAATTACATCAAACACAAGAGCAGCAATTTGCCTCCTAGTGCAAACCTAAAGCAGCACAGTGGTCACTGAGGTCTGAGAGCTCTGCCAGCCCTGTGCGAGGGTGCCACTCGCCCGGGCAGCTGGCACAAACTCACTGTCTGCAGTGGCCTTAAAAATGCCACTCAAGTGTTGACCAACTGCAGGCATGGAGCTGCTGGAGAAAGTTCAGAGCAGGATATTGGGACACTCCAAGGGCTGAAGCTCCTCTGCTCTGGAGACAGGCTGTGAGAGCTGGAATTGCTCCTTCTGGAGAACAGAAGGCTGCAGGGAGAACTTACTGCAGCCTTTCAGTAACTAGAGGGACTCCAAGAGAGCTGGAGAGGGGCTTTGAACAAGGGCCTGGAGTGACAGCACAAGGGGGAATGGCTCCCACTGCCAGAGGGCAGGGTTAGATACTGGGAAAGAATCCTTCCCAAGGAAGGTGGTGGCATGGGTTGCCCAGAGAAGCCGTGGCTGCTCCTGGATCCGTGGAAGTGTTCCAGGCCAAGCTGGACAGGGTTTGGACACAAGTCATCCTTGCCATGGCAGGGGGTGGGACTGAGTGGGCTTAAAAGTGCCTCCAACCCAAACCATTCTGTGACTCTATGATACAGGAACTACAACTACAGCACTTCCACCAACCCAGAAAGCATCAGTGGAGCATCCACAGAATTCTTCAATGTTCACTTACTTCAAATTATTCCCAGGCTTTACAATAACCACCCATGGGCTTCTGGAAGTGCTGCACTTCCACGAGAAAGGAATAACTTAACAAACAAGACAAACTTCTGTGCACATATTCCTATTTACCTTCCTCCTCTTTCATCTTCTTCAGGTCATCCTCCCCCACCAAGGACACACGCTTGGGAGGCTTGTCCAGGTGCTGCTGCTTCACCTCAATCTCAAAATACTTCTGCCTCTCACGGAAGGACCTTTGCTCAGGGCTGTGCTGTCCCCCAGGGCTGTGTGCGGCCACCTGCAAGAGCCACAGCACTGCCCATGGGCCACACAGGCACAGCACTGACCACTGCCCACCCAGCCACAGCACTGCCCAGTACCCATGGGCCACTCAGGCACAGCACTGCCCACTGCCCATCCAGCCACAGCACTGCCCATGGGCCACACAGGCACAGCACTGACCACTGCCCACCCAGCCACAGCACTGCCCATCCAGCCACAGCACTGCCCACTGCCCATGGGCCACACAGGCACACCACTGCCCACACAGGCACAGCACTGCCCACAGGTCACGCAGGCACAGCACTGCCCACAGGTCACGCAGGCACAGCACTGATCACTGCCCACACAGGCACAGCACTGCCCACGGGCCATGGGCACCCTTCCCCATGTCATCCCAGCCCTTACTCTGCCAGCTGCCCCAAACTCTTCTCCTCCCCAGCCTGCCCACATTAAGACCCCATCTCCCCATCCTCAGCCCGCACGACTCCCGCCTCTCCTCCAGCCCGAGCCCCAGAACTCACCTCCGAGGCCATTTTAGTGTTTTCTGTGCTGCTTTGACCAGACAATTCCTGAGAACAGAGAGAAAAAGCATGTTCTAAAAGGAAAGCTTCTAGCCACTCCCAACCATCCTCCAGCCATGTGTCCCCAAGGCCAGACGAGCTGACACAGGCTCCCAAAACTGCCCCAGAATTCGCACAGATTTAACAAGGTTTAGCAAGGATTTATGTTAAATTGAGGGTTAAACAGAACCAGGTGTGACAACTCCTGAAAGGGCAGAAACTGAAAAACATGGGAAACAGGCACAAAACAGGAGCATGGGCTGAGCTGGAGCTCAAGGGGGTTCACAGGAGCTGGCGGGGGCTCACTCACACTTTGCTTACATCAAAGACAAAAACCACGCAAAATTTACTTTGAAGAAGCAAAGATGCCATGAGAAAGAACAAAATCTGTATTTACTGGGATGCATAACAGAATATTGGATGAACAGAACGACAGAGGGAGGAAACTGATCCACAAAATCCGTCTGTGAACCAGGAATCCATAGGGGTAAACAGAACTGCAAACAAGTTAATGAAAAGAACAAAGTTTTACAATTAGACAAACTGAAAGAACCCACAAAAAGAGAGCAAGGAGATGACCTCTGGCTTTATCCAAAACACTCCAAAAACTAATTCAGAATTCGAGTGGATCTGCCTGAGCAACCTCCTACAACTCTGGAGGCATTTAAACAATGTTCTTAGGCCCATGGTGTGATCCTTGGGGGCATTTTGAGCTGGACTTGACAATTCCTGTGGGTCCTTTCCAACTCAGGATGTTCCAGGATTCCACACAATTCCAACATCCAAGGCTCCCCTGTTTTGCATGGAGTCTGAGGCAATGACCTCCAAGGCATCACCTAGCTTGGACTGTCCAGGATTCAGCTAGATGGAGGGGAAAAGGAAGAGTCCCACTGAAGATCAGAATCTATTAAGAAATGTCTCAGCACAGGTTTAGCCTGGCCCTGGAATTTCAGCATTCCTTTGCATGAGAACAGCAAGGTTATACACCAATATCCCAGTGTCTGGGGAGAACCATGCCATGAACTTCCAGGATCTGATACAGACTGTGTCAGGATGGCCATCTGCATCTTAACGTTCTCCAACTTCCACAGGACCTCCACATGTCCTTCCTCTACAGCAGCTTTCTTTGGAGGGAAGGAATCAGCAGCTCTTTCTCTCCTCACCTCTGGCCTGCTCACACCTGTGCTGACTTTCCCCAGCAGCTGGAGTTACCTGTGTCCCGAGCAGTGGGTGGGACAGGGGCACTGCTGCGAAGGTCTTGTAGGCCTGCTTGACATTGATGGGGACCTCGTCAGGGGAGGGTGGCGATGGTGGCGATGGTTTTTGCTACAGGGACAGACAGGAGGTAAAGGTGAGCACAGGTGGGGTGAAAAAAACCCACGTGGGGGAAACACAGCCCAGCTCTTGGCCCGCAGAGCCTGACAAGTGGGATATGGAAAGGAATATGTTAGGGAACATGTAAGGAATGTGTAAGCCTTGGGAAGGCTGCTCCTGAGCCTTGGGCAGGAACACGGGGAGCAGAGCACTGCACACACTGTACACAGCAGCACAAGGGTCACAGCCCAGTTCTGTTCCCTGGATGGTGAAGGAATGGCACTGTTGGTGGCACAGATCTTCACCGACCTGATGGGAATGTTGTGACAGAGCCTCTGGCCAAGGGCACATTGCTGTCCCAGTCCTTGAGGATTTCCACCCAATTCAACCAGTAAGTGCCTACCTGAATCAGGGCTTTTTGGGCTAGAACAGGACGGCTACACATTAACTCTGACTTCTACTTAGGGCTGAACAAGATTCCCTCTAGTGGAGGATGTCCCTGTCTTTAAGGTCCATCCCACCCCAAACCACCCTGTGATTCCACAATCTGATCCAGGGATCTGTGATGTGGAGGAGATCTGCCTTTCATCTCAAATTCTCCCTTTGCAGAATTACACTTACTGGGAAACATATGACAAGGTCTGAGAGGACCTTCCTACTGCTTGTCACTGTCTTTGCTGGTCCCTTCCTCACCTACCTTCCCTGTGACCCATCCTGCCACCTCTGGGGGGAAGCAACACTGGGGTGACCTGCTCAAAGCATCACAGGAGGGGGTGGGGGGCACTGACCCACAACCTTCCTTCTGCTGGAAAGTAAATCCCTTTTTCCTGTTCAGCCCTCCAACCTTCCAGCTGCACTCATCCAGTTCCAGGCCTTCTGGTTTTTCTTAGTCCTGGACTAGGGCTAAATAATGCTGTTTGATGATGCTCCTGCATGGGCTAAAGGACAGCACAGCGAGATCAGAAGAGACTGAAATGTAAACCCTGTCCAGTTCCATGGATTCTGTACAGCTGTGTGCCTGCAAAGCAGGCCACTGTTCTGGTATCGCACTGTACAAGCTCCAGTAGGGAGAAGGGCTGGATTCATGGAATCTCACCTGGGATGGTTTGTGTGGGAAGGGATTGAAAGCCCAGCCACTCCCTCCCCCCTGTCACGGGCAGAGACACCTCTCACTATTCCTTCCAGTTACATACTGAAGGGACACAGGTGTTCTGTCATGACAAAGACCAAAATACCTGAATTTTTCTCTCCCATAAACAAACAGCCCCAGGAATATGAGCTTTTCAAAACCAGTCTTTTTGCAAACAATAAAACCCATCAGCAGGACGGTATCAGCTTTTGCTCTAAGGTGCCAGATGTCAACCAAGGGTCTGCACAATTTATGTCTCCACAGAATTCAACACCTCACAAATACGGCTCTAAAAACCTGTACGTGCTCTGGGGATTTTGGCCACAAACGCTTCAGCAGTGCTGACTCCTGGGACAGGGCCATGGAGACATGGGGCAGCTGGGGATGCCCAGAGAAGTAAGAGGGATGCACTGACCTGGCCCTGCCTGTGAGGAGTGTGGGTCCCTTCTCAGGGAGCCCATGGACCACCAGCCTCAGCTCAGTGGCCAGCAAAGCAGAGTCACCTCTGGGAGGGTGTCCTGCCCCCCAGCGCGTGGCACCGCAGCCCCCCAGGGCAGAGATGCAGCTTTAGGGAGGAAAGCCTGGGCCACTTACAGAGCTGTGGATCCTGAAGCACGGCTCGGGCTGCTGGAAGGGGTTGGGGCTGTCCCCCTCCTCCGCCCTGGGGCACGCAGCGCTTGCTCGCACGCGGGACAGAGGCTGAATGACGCCGGGCTTGGTCTGCTCGTGCCAGGGCCCCAGGACAGGATGGGGACAGGCAGAGGAAGAGAAAGGGGAGAGAGAAAGAGAGAAGAGAAATGAGCAGTTAGGGCAGTGAGGCGTCTGCCATGCAGGTGAATAAACAAATCCATGCACACCCATGAACCCCCACTTCCTTCCTCAGCCGTGCTGCCTGCTCCAGCTGCCAGGCTGGCAGGGAGAGCTCTTGGAGCCAACACCAAGAGAGCCTCAGCAAAGGAAGGGTTACACAGGACCAGCAGATTACAGAGAAGGCCAGGACAAAAGGAAGCACCTGCCACACAAGCAGCAGGTACAAGGGCCTGCAGGGTAGGGTAAGTGTGACAAAGCTTGGAAAATGTGAACACCAGGGATGGAAGTAGGGAAACATCAGCCAGGAATGTGAATTGACAGAAGCTAATTGGAAGAAGTGGATGGAAGTGAACCAGATCGAGTCAGAGCTCTGATGAGAAATGCAGTTACTGGAGCAGAAGCAAGAGTCAAAAACTTCTCCCAGATGTCACCATCACTGCTGGATGTGTGAAAGCGAACAAAGCACCTGCAACCAGAGACAGTGGCAGCAGCAACTGGGTAAGCCAGCAAAACCTGCAGAAGGGGAAGCTGCGAGGGGAAACAGGAATAAAAGCTGCAAAATCAGTTATGTTGGGTTTTCAGATGGATCATACGTAAGACCTGATGCATTTGTACAAACTTGAGGCATAGTGGAGGACCGGAGGAGACAGAATAGGAGCCAACAGGAGGAAGAAACAAGCTCCATGTGCTGGGGGATTCACAGAGACACCACAGTCAGGTCTCACAGCAGCTGTACTCACTGATTTACTGTCATCCTGCGATGTAATGAAGTTAATGGAAGCCTGCAAACAGAAATACAGAGGTAAATCTGGAGTCCACCCTGAAAGCCTTTATTTGACCCCTGCCCCACCGTCCACCCTGTGTGGGGAGCTCCAGGTGCCACAAAAACCCCGACCCCAATACCTGCTTCTTTGAGTGAGGCCAGGCCATAGCCCACCTTCACAAGCCTCTCCCAACACCTGTGCTATGTGAGGAGCTCTCAACATCTCCAAACTCTGACCCCAACTCCAAGACAGTCCTGGCACAGGGACACAGCCCTGCTCCTGGTCCCTGGACACACCTCCAGGCCCTGTCTCCTGCTCATATCCCCTGCTCCTGGCCTGTGGCACACTCCCTGGGCACATCCCCTGCTCCTGGCCCATGGCACACTTCCTGGGCACACTCCCTGGGCATGTCCCCTGCTCCTGGCCCATGGCACACTCCCTGGGCACGTCTCCTGCTCCTGGCCCATGGCACACTCCCTGGGCACGTCCCCTGCTCCTGGCCCATGGCACATTCCCTGGGCACATCCCCTGCTCCTGGCCCATGGCACACTCCCTGGGCACGTCTCCTGCTCCTGGCCCGTGGCACACTCCTTGGGCACATTCCCTGGGCATGTCCCCTGCTCCTGGCCCGTGGCACACTCCCTGGGCACGTCCCCACCTTCCACACCTGCCCCCGAACCCGAGCAAAGCCATCCCCCCGCAGCTCCTCCCCAAAGCACTGGCGGATGCCACGGCAGCAGCAGCTCTCGGGGAGCAGCCCCTCGTGCCCCGGGGGCGCAGCGAGCGCCGGGGGAGCCCCCGTGGGGACGGGGGAGCCCCCGCGGGGACAGGGAGGCAGCGGGAGCAGCCGGGGCAGCAGCGCACACCGCACACCAAGAGCACTTACAAAGCGCGTCTCCCTGCCGGCCAGGTGAGGGGGCCGGGGGGCTGCGGGCACCTGGAGGGGCAGCAGCAGGGGAGAGAACGGGAGAGAAAACGGAGAGACTGGGTTTTCCACGGGAGAGGAGCAGAGAGGCTGCAGCAGCCGGAGCTGGTGGGGTCCCCACCGTGGGGGAGGCCCCTCCGCCCTGCCTGGCACACACAGATCCACCACTAACGCCTCCTGCCTCCCCCCACCCCCTTGCAGAGCTCCAGGCCAGGCACGACCACCACGATGCCAGCTCAGGACAAAGGACTCTGTTTCCCTGGAGGAATTCTCTGAAATACGCCAATAAATTCTGGCTGGACTACAAGATGTTGAAACCAAAGAATTAACATTAAAAATAGATGGAGCCAGAGAATAAGAGACAAAATTCCTCGGAAATTCTGCTCTGGAGCAGCAACCTGCTGGTCAAGATTCCTGAACCACCAGAAAAGGAGAGCTCTGAGACTGTTCAGCCTGGAGGAGGCTGCAGGGAGACCTTAGAGCCACTTCTCCTGCCCTAAAGGGCTCCCAAGAGAGCTGGAGAGAGGGACTTTGGACAAGGCCCTGAAGGGACAGGACAAAGGGGAATGGCTTCCACTGACAGAGGCTGGGTTAGATGAGATTCTGGGAAGAAATTTTTGCCTTCAAGGGTGCTGAGGGCCTGGAACAGGCTGCCCAGAGAAGCTGTCCCATCCCTGGAAGTCTCCAAGGCCTGTTTGGACAGGGCTTGGAGCAACCTGGGATAGTGGGAGGTGTTCCTGCCCCTGACAGGGGGCTAGAATGAAATTGTCTTGAATTGTCTTCCCACCAAACCATCCTGGGATTCTGTGAAAACCAATCTCAAAGAAAATTTGCACTTGTGGTAAAAGGAAAACTTACAAACAATGCCAACTGCTGTCAGAAATGTAAAGAGGGAAACACAGCTGGAACTAAGTGCATTGAAGCAGTTTAGCTCTAACAGTATCTTCTAATTTATCTGTGATCCTGATGAACACTCAATTCTAATTGATCAAAGAGCTCAGGGAGATGTGAGACAGGCTGAGAAGAAACAGAAGATGGGCTGAAGTGCTGCTCCTACTGCTTCCTGCATGGTCCTGACCCTTCTCTAAGCCCATCTCAGCAGTCACCTCACCCTAAGGTGCCTCTGTTCACCTCAAGAGCTCCTGTCCAGCTCCCAGAACTGGCACGGTTCCCTGAAGACCAGGGAAGGGCCAGAGCAGGCAGGGAGAGCAGCTGGAGAACAGCTGGGCTCCAAAAGGAACACAACAGGCCCAAAAGGACTAAGGACAGAGAACAAAGTACAACTGGCAGCCTCCAAAATAAAATAATAGGCAACCAGTAATAGGCAACAACGGTAAAGGGAAAATTTAAAAATCTATTTAACTTTAAAAGGCTCAACTGAACTGTGACACCTCCTGCCATGGGGATGGACAGGGGGATCAAAGACTCAGATATTGGAAAGGAAAGTTCAGAGGTAAATAAGGAAAATGAATGTCAAGGGATAAGAGGTAATGTTTATAGAGGAAAAAAAACCATCAGAAGTTACAATAAACAAAGATTCTTGCCACTCCAGAGGGAAAGCCTCTAGCAAGGAGCTGTAGCAAATCACTCCCTGAGGGAGTGATGGCACCCAGAACTGGCTGCAGCAGGATCCTTCCACCTCCTGCCCAGCAGCTCACGTGGGTCACCTCCAGTCTCACAAAGACAACCAGGGATCCTCTGCAGCCTGGGCAGCCCTGCTTTACACACCCAAGATCCTTTTCCAAATCCTGACTCCTCCATTTCTTACCATATACCAGTTGCCAGAATTAAAGAATCTCTGTTAAAGGCACTGCTCCAAAAAGACCATTCCCAAAAAAAACTACATGTTGTAGCCCCTCTCCTCATCACCCTGCAATTAAGTTAGCCCACAGAGCTCATTTATGACCAGCTAATTACCCTCCTGGCTTTCTGAGACATTTTGAAGGAGGCAGTTGTTCTCTTGTTCTCTGGTTGCCTGCTGTGATGAATCCCCTCCACCCTGGCAGTGTCACTCAAGGATGGAAACTGCCCTTTATCCCTGGAAGTGCCTCCCTGCCGTTCCCATGCCCTGGGGACAGTCTCACCTGCGGATTACTGGGAGAATAGGGGGATTCACGCCTGGAATTTCCTGCCCCAGACTCGCCCACGGGAGCCTGCAAGAGAGAAGACAAAGCTCAAGACAAAGCTCGAGGGTTACTCTACAGCAGGAGCGGGTCTGTACAGCCCAGGGGGACACCCTGGACATCCAGGGAGCGGGCTCAGCAGGGCCCAGCAGCAGCTGGCACATGCCAAAAAGCGCTAGGAACAGCGAGGGAACGCCGTCAAACACTGGAACCGGGATCATATCCCAGCGCCCTGCGAGGCCAGCTGGATCAGGTTACCACCTCTGCCCCCCAGCACGTCCCAGGAATCCTCTCCCTGACTCCCCACAGAACTCACAGGCAGGGTCAGGGTCCAGGCAAACCTCCTGCTGTACAGACACGGAGTGAGAAAAACCATTCCTGGCTGCAGGGAGACCCAGAGGAGCCTCTGGCACTGCCACCAGCCTGCCCCAGCAGCTGAACAGAGAGCAGCGTTCCAGGAACCTCCTGCACTCCCACTGGAGCACGAGGAGCACGTTGCACAAGTATTTTGAATGCCTTAAGGCAGAAGCAAGTCATTTGGGATTTTGGGAACTACTGAGGCAAACCTACAGTTCCCTAATACCACAGCCACGCACGCGGTCAGTTGGATCAAGTCAGTATTTTGACACACCAAGCCTGAAGTGATCTGAAATTTATACTGGAGCACAGATTCCAGATACTTCGCCCTAAGCTCACCTGGCTAGACACCTGTGAAATTCCTACCAAGGAACTAAAACACCTCCAAGATCACTACAGCTGAGGACTGGGTTTGTTGATTGGTTGGTTTATCTGCTACGTATGGGGCGGTTTAGGTGGAACTGTTTTGATTTTCAGACTTCCCAAAAGGCTTAAAAAGGAAGAAGGGGAGCACAACGTGTTGTTTATCTGAAGGACGGTATCTTTGGGTCTAGACCCTGCTCCACCACAGGTTACCTGTGTAACAGCAGGAATGTCAAATACAGATTTCCCAGTGCAGAAAGCAAAGTTCTCCTCTGAAATTCCAAAGTCTAAACCTACTGAATAGTGTCACGCAGATCTGCACCTGGGTTGCAGATCTACGGTGCTTTCCAGATGTCTAAGGAGGGCTGTGTTCAGGCCCAGGAAGGTGGCCCCAGCACTGATCTTCCCCCAGTCTTGCCAGCTCCCTGCTGCCAGCCGAGCGGGCAGGGACGCCGCTGCTTCCAGCCAGACCCGGTGGGACAGCAGGGAAGGCACAGACGCCATCCTGTCCCCTCAGCAGTGCACGCACCACCTTCAGCAGGGTGTGTCAGTGGCTGGAGGATCCCAGGGTGGCCGCTGGGCACCGATGGTCCCTGCACACATTCCCTGGGCACACGGGGTGGGGGGACCGGCCACGGGCGCCGTGCTGCCCGGCACCGGGGTTTAGTAGGGGGCAGTGGCCCGGGCTGTGTGAGTGCATGCCACACACTACACGCTGCTTGCCTTGGAGTACAGGCTGGTCTTCAGCACGCCCCCCCTGCCATAGCCCAGGGGAGGCCCCCCCAGGCCAGCCGTGCCCGTGGCCTTGCCCCTGCGGTTGGCCACCACAAAGGGGTTCTCACTGAAGGGGATGGGCTGCGAGTCGATCAAACACTCTGGCGTCTCTGGCAGCTGCTCCTGAGACAAGGGACACCCCTCGGGGTCCTGCTTGTCTCCCTGGGGCTGTTCTGCCCCGCTGGTGTGCTGCTGGGGCTGGGTCGTGCCCGCTGCCGGGTCCGGGGACGCTTCCCGGCTGTCCCACGGCGCGGGCGGGGACAGCACGGCGCAGTCACCCTCCATGCTGGAGCTGGGCCTAGTGCACTCAACGGGCTGAGGGAAACACAAGGACCAGAGAGAAATAAGGAGAACACAGCAAAGAAGAGGAGGGAGAAAATACAAAGCAGCTGCTGAAGGACAGGGGAGAGAATTCCAGTGCTAATGCCCACACACAATCCCGGCCCTCTCTTCTGCTCTGCCACCAACCTGTGACCCCCAAAGTCACTCCCAGGAGAGGACCTTGCTGTGCACACACACCCTGGGGAGCTGGGGCTCCCTGCACTCCTCCAACTCACACACGTTCCCGCAGCTGCTCCCCAGCCAATCCCATTCCAACACCTGTACAAGCACATGCTCCCTTCCCCGCTCACCTCAGCACACAGAATCACAGAACAGCTGGGGCTGGAAGCACCTCTGCAGATCCTCCACTTCAACCCCCACTTCACGGAGCCCCACCATCTAGGGCCCAGCCTCTGCTGTCCCCCCACCGCACAAGAGTCACACAACACCCACCCCGTGCACTGCCAGCACACCTGCACAGGTGAACATGCTTCAACACCCCACTGCATCTCTGCACACCCCAAACGCCAGAGCCCAGTGCAGCAGACAGAGCATAGACCCTTTGGGTGGCTCTTGCCAATGACAGGACTGAGGCAGTCCCAGCTCTGCTCGGGCTCAATGCACTCAGCCCGAATGAAGCCCTGACCCTTCCTCTTAGTGCCATAAAAGAGAGTTTGTTACCCCAGCCAGAGCCTTCCTTAGGGGAGCAGTGACAGGCAGAGAGCAAACACCAAAGCTTCCATCCAAGTGCCTCCAGGGAGCAGAAAGACCTCTCCCGCTCAGAGCAAATTCTTCAGCTCCTGTGTCATGGCAGTGGTCACCAAAATAGGTCTCAAGGTTGGGCTGGTGACTACAATGGCAGCTGGGAGACTCAGGAATCTCAGAGGCCCTCCCCTAACCCCCAACCCAATCTCTGTGGCTGGCAGAGCCCTGGCTCATATCGTGTTTCCTCACCAGTGAAGCCTGGGCTACACAGAGAAATTCTGCTGTTGTGGCTGGGTGATTTCTCAGTGGAAAAACCCTACTTTTAACCCCTTTTCCCAGAGTGCCATAATGCCTGACAGTCGATGAGGAGTCTCAGGCCCTGTTTTGTTCTTGGACCCAACTGGAACTGGGCTGGATCTGTGTCTCACTGTAAGCTCCAGCTCCTGCTGTAATCCCAGTGAGGGATTCCTCACTCCCCGGCCTCACCGGGGCTATTCCTGTCAGACAAGCCAGTTTCTATTTTGGGTGAGCAAAAATTTGGGCAATGCAGCGAGCTTTCCCAGCTTGCAGATGGAACAGACATGTGGTACCCTGCATCCTCCTTGGCACTGAAAGAAATCCAATCTTAAATGCGATGAACAAGTGAAGAAAAAGAATCAATGGCAAGAAACAGAAGAGAAATAGATTCAGAACAAAAAGCACAGGCTGCTAATTAACTAACCACGGTGACCTGGGATTGAGACATGTCAATTCTTCTCCATTTCTCATAGTCCAGAAAGCAAAACTAGACTTTGATTGTTTTGCTGTGATGAGTCCCTCATGCATTTGGCTTTTATTCCTGTTCAGTGCAGAAGATAAGACACTGTAGCAGCTCTCTGATTTTTGTAAGGGAAATGGGAGAGTCACAGAATCCCAGGATGGTTTGGGTGAGAAGGGGCCTGAAAGCTCATATTGTTCCTCTCCCTTGCTATGGGCAGGGACACCTTCCACTGGACCAGGCTGCTCCAAACCCCATCCAACCTGGCCCTGGACACTTCCAGGGATGGGGCAGCCACAGCTTCTGTCCAGAGGCTGCAGTGCACTGGGTGCATGGCCAAAGAGCATCTCCCAAACAAGCATTCCCATGCTGCTTACAAGAGGAATTTTCAGTTTGGCTTAGAAGAGTGGACAAACAGAATGGGCATCTCATCAGTCTTTGTTAAATCCTGCTCACAAAGGGACCCAGATGCAGCAACACAGATGGATATAGGACAGACCTGTTCCCTTCTCTGGTGGCTGTTCTTGGGAAATCCTCATGAATCCACCCATAGTTACAGTGGCCAGTGGAGAGATCTACACCTCCCGTTCCACAGTGGACAGATGGACCTGCACCTCCTCCTGCTCCACAGCAGGAACAATTCCCTACAGATCCTCCTGTTGCATGGTCAGGACAGAACAGTTCCCTGCAGCTCCCTCACAGGGACCTATGCAGCAGTAAAAGACACCCAGTCACTGTTTAGAGGAGAACATCTGTGGTGAGAATTGGCCAGGAGACAAGAAAATCACAATGGGAACAGGGCCAGTCATCTGGATGGCCAGAGACAATCTGTCACTGACTTGCCTGCTCTTCCACTGGCTGCACTGAGCCTGGCTGAGTCCACCAGCAGTCACCTACCAGGAGCCAGGGCAGCTCCTGAAGGACCACCAGAACCTCCCTGTCCCCACCATCCAGGCAGATGTACTTTTCCAAGCAGAGCAAAGACATGGCTCTTATGTCCAGCTGGTGACAGCTGGACAAGCACAGGCACCCATGGACTCATCCCTGAAATGGGACATTTATAGAAGCCCCCCAGCACCCCGGCCCCACATTCCCGTGCCTGGCGTTCCCGGGCTGATACCGCCTGCAGGGCACAGCCCAAACGCTGCTCTGCTCTGGACCACACTTGGGCTGTCCCACACGGAGGCAGCTGCTGCCTGGGGCCGACTCCCCCTCTCTTCCAGCTCCCAAGTTACACTCAGAGATGCTAAAAATAAACCTTTTCCTGGTACTGCTTTGTTGTGAGAACAGCGAGAGGGAAAAACCAAAAGCTGGGAAGTGTGGGAACAAAAGGAGGCAGAGCTGGAGCCAAAGCAGAGATTGTCATTGGAGTAAGGCCTGGAGTAACAGAGGAAAGAGAACAGGAGAGGAGACCGGTCTGCACGGAATGAGACGGAGACAGGAAAGGTAAAAGAGATGATCCTGAAACATCGCAACGGAAATGCAGAATGGGATGATGACAGCAACAGGAGATCTTGCTGCAACAGGAGGAAAGGAAGATGTGTGAATGAGCAGGCAGAAACCCAGCAGAATGGGCATGAAGCAGGAAAGATAAAGAAAAGATGGAGAGGTGAGATTTGAAACAACACAGAAGAGAGGTAAGTTTGTGAAACCTGGAATTTCTCTTGGCCACTACATGTGAGGGACTGGCAGGCAGGGCACAGGAATGTCCACAAGGAGTCACAGCCCACAGCAGGATCCATGAGCCACAGGGCTCAGTCATGACACACAGCCACAGCCACTTTGCTTCTGCAGGCCTGGGAGAATCTTGGCTTTAACAGAATCTCAGGGTATTTTGGGCTGGAAGGGACCCTGAAGAGCAGCCAGTCCCACTCCCTGCCAGGGTCAGGGACATTTCCAGCACCACTGGCAGACGAACTTCCACTAGTTGGATGGCTCCAAGTACTGCCCAACCTGGCCCTAAACTTTTTATATTTTAAATACTTTCAGTTTCAGCACTCTCATCCCTCCCCCTTCCTAAACACCATCCCACGATGGATTTACAAGTGAGTTGTGCACACAACATGGTCATCACTGTACTGGGAAGAATCTTTCTCTCCCCCCTGGGCAACTTTCTGGAGCCTCTTCCTTCCATAACAAATCCCTGCACTCTCCCACTCACATCCCCTTCTCTCCCACCAGGCTGCTCCTTTCTGCCTTGTTCCCAACTCTGCTTTTTGCAACTTCTCAGATTTTGCCACTTCCCTTCCCAAAAGGCAAAGCTGCCTGGCTCTTGTTCTCATTTTCTTACTCCCATCTTTCTTTCGCATCTACCTCCCGGTTCAGTGCCTGAGTCCCCCACAGTTCTGCTTTCCAGTTTTCCTTCGCAGAGGATACTGTCACCTCCCACACCACGGTCATGGAAGGAGCGTGGCCTTCCCTGTTGGGAATCACACCTCCACAGCCCCTCACTGCCTCCCCTGCAGGGTGCCCCTTCCACAGCCCCCCCGGACCCCTCTTCCCTGCCCCCCCCGCCGNTCCTTCACTGCCTCCCCTGCAGGGTGTCCCCTCCAGAGCCCCCAGGCCCCACTCACGGTGCGGTTGCCTCTCTGCAGGCCACTGCTGGGCAGCGCTGCCAGGGTCCGATAGTCCAGGCGCAGGGGTTCACTGGGGACATTCTGGAGAGGGGGAAAAAAAACCACAAACACCAGGAACAGGTCAGGCCCAAAGTGAGTTAAATCAATGAGAAAGGGCAATGAAAAGGGAACCAAACCACCCCAGTAATAACCAAGGCCTTATCTTAACCAAAGTTGTCAGAGTTCCCCACTGCCTGGAAAAAGAGCTGTAATTGTTCAAAACACAACAGTGTGAACTCGTGGCAGGAGCCAGGCTTGAGAAAGCCCACAGAGAACGTGTCACTGTGGACCCCTGGCCACCTTCTGCTGCTCAGATCTCTCCGCTCCTCCTGCCCCCATGTCCACCTCCTTATGCAGAGAACGTGCCATACCTACCTGTTTGCTCCAACAGCATCTGGAATGACTGCATCTGGACACATGTAAGAATGCAAATCTGCAATTTCTCTACAGCTTCTTTTTCCAACTTTAACTCACACTCACTGTACAACTTCGTTCAATTCTGCTTTCCATGTGTTGCCTTTCTTGCCCTAAATAGAAGCCAAGGTTTCTAACCCAGCTGCTGTTTTCCTCAGTCCCTTACACATTCCTTCAGTTCTGATCTCTTATCCCCAAAGCCACGTCCCTTAACGGGAGGGAGTGGAGAACACAAGCTTTGGGGCAGAAACTCTTTTGGGGACTTCTCCAGCCCTTCCCCTGTGCTGCTCACCTCCGCTTCCTCCTCAAGCTGCTGTGTGGCTGCCTCCCGCTCCCTACGCATCCGCTCCTTCCACGGACAGACAGAGCCAGGGCAGAGAGACAAGAGAGAGGCAGAGAGGTCACTCATGCTGGGCAGGAACTGCTGAGGGGACACAGCTGCAGCGCCAGCACCAGAGGAGGGGAAGCAGAAACCCAGCACCAACACTGGAAGTGGGGAAGGAGGAGCCGGAATTTGGCACTTGCACTGTGACTGCCAGCAGGGAGGACAGGGACAGAACAAGATCATCTGGGTGCCACAGGTGAGAGGGGAGAGCAGGTGTCCCCGAGATCCTCAGCAGGGAAAGTCCTGGGGAAGGTAAGGAGAGCTGCAGTGCCCCCAAGCACAAGTTACACCGAGGGAGAGGAGGAGTTTGCTCACTGCTGGCAGAGACACCTTGATGGAGCACAGACAGGACAGACTGAAAGGGAATGGAAAAACAAATCTAAAGAGGACAGGCCTTGCTGGCTTATAGCATCACATACAGAATGATGCAAACACATACAAATGGAGAGAAAGGTCTTGGCACAAGGTCAGCTCAGCACCAGCCTGTGGTCACTCAGCACTGCAGGAGCATTAGAGAGTGACCAGGGACAATCCCAAAAGCCCCAGCCAGGGGCTTGCTTCCAGGCTGCAAGAGGAAGGGAACAGTGTGAGACTTGTCCTAAGGGCTGATTTCTGGGCACTGATATTTCTGTGACTTGTCACCTGCCACCTCTGGGCAGAGCCAGGCCTGGGGCCAGCACAGCAGCATCCTCCCCTTCTCCTGCCTAAGGAACCCTCCCAGCTGTTCTTCCCAAGCAGAACCAGATGGTCCAGAAGTCCTGACACTGGGAGGATGGGAGGTGGAAGGCAGCTGAGAGCAAGTCAGCTGAAAAATCTGCTGAGCACCTGGGCCCTGTCCTTTAGCAGATCACGTGCATTACAGATTCTCACTGCCCCACATCACCCCTTGAGCTCCAAGCAGCAGGAGAAGTGCTCTGGAGGATCACAACTCCCAAAAGGATAGTGAGGAATATTTAAGGTAAAATTTGTTCTGAATCTGGTTATGCTTGTTTTGGCCAAGAGTCCTTTGCAGGGTGAGAGTTCCAGGTGACACTTCTCTGAGCTCATAATCTGAGGAGTGACAGGAGCCCCAGTCAGCCCAGATGGAGCTGCGGCACGCTCCAAATCCATCTCTGACATTACCTGGGGAGGATCTGGATTAAGACTAGAAAAATAACTACAGCCACAGAGCCAGGAGAGAACACCAGGAATCAGTCCACAGAGACTCAGAGTTACTGACAGCGCTACTAGAAACTGAATTATCAGAGAACTGGAGGCAAGAGGGGTCAGCAGGGAATGGGTCTGAAAACTTCTGCTGTGAGCAAAGGCATAATTCCTCACAGCTATTCAGTTCACAACTTTCTGTGAGCTAGAGACACAGCTCTCAGAGCTTTGGTCTCTATTGCTCTTGTGCAAGAATGAAGATTAAACTCTGGAGAGGAAGAAAAAGAGTCCAGAAATGGTGGCAGAAATTACCAGGGATCTGGTACTGGGACAGAACTTCCTTCTGTATTCCAGTGGCCACCACAGAGTGCTGGCTCCATCACTGAGAAAAATGTAATGATCAAAACCAGTTTTAGAGACATAATCCCAGATTCAAGGTTTAAAAGGCCCAGCAGAAAAACATGTCTTTGATCAGAGGCCTCAGGATGTCAGGAGGTCCAAGGATTCTGGAGCATCCATTGCTGCCTCCTCCTGGCACACCAAGGGAAGGGGCACCAAAATAGATCAGCATTTTTTAAAATGAGATATGGACAAGGATACTTCACCAATCATAAAAGGTTTGCCTATTTTTTTTTTCTCCCAAGTATTTTTAAGTAATCTCAGTATAAATTTTGGCAAAGTCTTTCTCTACCTGAGCCTGGAAAAATGCCACCTGCTCAGCCCAAGCAGCATAGTTTGGGGCATACTTGGTATATTCACAGGTGTTAGGAATACTGATACTGACCCACAGGACCTGAAGTCTCCTACATGGAATGTATTTCAATCCATACATGCATATTCAAATCCATATACTGCCAACATTAAACCAGGCAGGAATATCCTTTGCTCAGACAGAAACACAGTGAAATCTGGTTCGCTGAAACCACATCAAACCACTCTGAGTTCCTGTCCAGGCAAGGAATGAGACATTTCACAGGACAAACTTAAATCTGACCTGAACTGTCTCTGCTCTAGGCTGAACCAAGAGAACTGCTGAGGTCCCTCCTACCCAAATTAGTCAGGATGGTTTGGGTGGGAAGAGACCTTTCAGGGTCATCCTGTCCAACCCCTGCAACGAGGGATGTCTTCAACTGGGTCAGGCTGAAGAACATTCATAAGGTCAGCTGACCTCCACCGAGAATTGCTAACCTCACCCTGCTCTTGTGGGGCAGCAAATGTGAACAAGGCCAGGAACAGCAGCTGCAGAGAGAGTCCAGGGAAAATCCAGGTGTATCTGAACTGGAAACCTGACAAAACACCTGAAAACTGTAAACACACATCTGCCAGGAGAGCACTGACAACAGTGAAGAATTCAATTTTCCCTCTTCTTCCAGTGACTCTGACTGGATAAATTATTGTTTTAAGAGGGATGACTAGAAACTCTGAGTGCTCAAGAGACTTGATCTGCTGATCTATTTCTGTGAAATTTTCCTTCTGTGAAATTCTCTTTTTGTGCAAGGCTGACCCAGTGGGCAGAGACACAGAACTCTCACAGCAAAGCAGAAAAATGACCATTTGAACTGAGAAGCACAAAGCTGCGACTGATCAACAGCACCACTTCTCCAGTCAGGGCAGCTTGGAGCTGTGTTTTCATTTTTGCTCACAAAAACACTGTCAGTCACAGGGTGTTGGACAGAGGAAACTAATTAAATTTGGGACTTCCAAGCTCATTGGCCATTTTTCTTGAAGCTGCAGCTTGGCCAGGAGGTACCAGCAAGTAACAGGGGTGGTCTTTGTGAATACCACAGGAACATCACCAGAGAGGCACACAAGGAGGTGGCAGCCAAGCCAAAGAGCAGCCAGGGCAACAGAGCACTGCAGAGAGGGAATGTCCAGAGCTTCCACCCCATAACACTGACAGTGGGACACACATCCAGAACTCCCACGGCACTGACAACAGGGCTGAGCTCCAGAGCTCTCCGTGGCACTACAGTGGAGCAGAGACAACCTGTGACACCTTCCTTGGGACTCACAGGCTCGGCAGAGCCGCTGCCACAAACAGATTCTGCTACACAAATAATCTCTCACCACTTTCTCCATTTCTTCTCTCTCCCACTGAGTGGCTTCTCTCACCATTTCCATCTCCTAGGAGAGAGCAGAGTTAGAGCCACCTCACCCAGCGCTCTCTCCACACCTGCAGCACCTAGAACCTCATGAAGGTGTCACAGTCCCATCCTAGCCTGCTCCTGATCCAAGTGCTGGCTCCTGCTGATCCCAAGCCATGGCCACTGCACAGCACTGCAGGCTGCATGCACCAAGGGAGACACTGGAGATTTCCAGAAACTGCTTCCACTCTGTACCATGCTGCCAGCTCAGCCACAACACACACCTTCTGCAGGATCTCCAGCTCCTCGGGGCTCAAATCCCGGTCGATGGAGGAGATGCTCTCCAGGCTGTTCTTGCGCCCAATGCCAGCAGCAAAAGGATTTGCAATGATTCCCGGGGACATCTGCAAGGCAAACAGCAAATCACACGTGGTGGAAGCTCACAGAGTGCCATTCCAAAAATTCCCTATTCCAGCCTCCCAGATACAGAGCAGCAGGACAATCCCAAGCAAGTCAGAACCAGAACTCCTTCAACAACTTGAAACCTTATTCCACAGAATGCCAGACTGGTTTGGATTGGAAGGTACCTGAAAAGCATCCAGCGCAATCCCTGCCATTTAGGCAGGGAATTGCCTGAGGAACCCAAGGTCTAAGTAAGGTAAACTTAAATTGATCCAGGTGCAAGAATGGGTAAGGTGAGCAGGAACTGGCTTCAGTTCCTGAACTATGACAAAAGTAGAACTTTGTTCTACTGGAGAATACAAAAGCTGACTAGCTAAGTCTTGGAAACAGAAATCTGAGAGGGCACAGAATTGCCCCAGGGAAGTTTTACCTGGTGGGGAAAGACAAACACCAATAAAGAGCCAGACCATCTATTGCAAATGTAACACTGGCCAAGAAAAAAGGGGCATAAATAGCTTAGTGAAAATGAGTTTGAAAACTTTTTTTTTTTTTCAGTGCAGTGCTATTGTAGGACAGTTCTGGAACCAGCAGGAGAAAGACAGTCCTGAGAGACCACTGATTTTCTGGACTGGAGACCCCCTCCAGCTCATATCATAAGTCAGACCTTGAAATTTGGGACCTCAAAAAAAAACAACAAGAAAAAAAAACTCCCTTCAGCATTCTGTGAAGGAAGTGTGGGGTGCACGTGGGGGAATTCTGGCGACTGCGAGGGGAGGCACCGCGGGCTCACCTCGACGGCAGCCGCGGCGCGCGGGTCGAAGCCGTCGCAGACCAGCACGAGCAGCGCGTCGCCCACGCCCCGCAGGATCTGCACGGCCTCCGTGTGTGTCATGCCCAGCAGGCTCTGGTGGTTCACCTCCAGGATCCGCATGCCCACCCGCAGGCGGCCGTCCCGGGCGGCGGCCCCCGAGGAGCTCACCTGGAACACAGCGGGTGAGCAGAGCGTTGGGAGCCAAAGGGTCAGCAGAGAGCTCAGGGGGAAAGGAGAGCGTTGGGAGCCAAAGGGTCAGCAGAGAGCTCAGGGGGAAAGGAGAGCGTTGGGACCGAGGGCTGCGAGGAGTGGAGAGCACAAACAGGGAGCGGGGACCACGGCCTGCAGCTGAAAGCCAGGGGAAGCATCTGGAAGGGCTACGGAGGGGGCAGAACAGGAAGAACCTGATGGTGGAGTGAACAGGTGTGGAAAAATCTTTGATGGGAGATAAAGGAACATGGATTTAAAATGTGGTGTCCCAAGGAAAGAAGCAGGTGAGAGGGAAAAGCTGCCACATCATGATGCAACTCACAGAAAGGGAAATAATTTTTGGTGGGAGAGAGACACAATGGAAATGCACATGAAGATGAACTAAGGAGGAAGATCAGGAGGGATCAGACATGCAAAGAGGAAGAAGAGGAAAAGCACCATTTTGTCACTTAGTTACCACAAATCAGAGGCAGGAAAACCCCTCCAAATAGGACAGGTAAGAGAGGTTGAGAGGAGTAACATAGCTCAAGGGCAAGCAGAGAGTTCAGGATTTTGGTTCTCTGCAGGCTAAAACAAGAACTATTGGGAAAAACAGGGAGGTGAGATGGGGTAAACTAACTCTGTGGCACAGCTAAACCATGAACCTTCCAACCCAAAATGCTATAATGCTGCAGGAGAGAAAACCAGACCAAATTACTCAAAACAACTGTCAGTTACAATAATCTGAGGTTTTCTTTCCTGCTGTTACCAACATCCCAGGTGAACGTGCAACTGTTGCTCTGAAAGAGGGAATTTATTCTTTTGGCTTCAGAACTCACATGAAACAATTACAGCCACAAAAAATGCTGAATGTTCCCTTGCCTTAAGAACAAACAATTATCAATTATCAGGGCTGACTGCCAATTATGGAGTGTCTTCAGCCATGAGGGCAACTCACATCAGTTCCTACCCCAAAAAAACAGCTAAAGAGGGAACCAGTGACTCTAAGGCGAACACCCAGAGTCCTCTTTGTCAGCAGCAAGACCAAAATGACACCAGTTATTGCTGTGCTCTGCTGCCAGCGAAGAAGAAGCAATAAAAACTTTTTTGAAAGGGTTGGGAGGAGCATAAACTGATTAAGCATAAGCATAAGTTGACCAAGAAAACATATAATTTCTGGAGGAAAAGTGATGTGAGAAGTATGTGTGACACAAGCAGTCACCTAAAAAATGAACACAGTTACACACAGGGTGCATGGCACAGGAGAAAAGGTCAGGAATTCCTGATTTCCTTTCCATGGAAGGAGGAAAGAGCTTGCATGTACAAGTGGGCAGGAAGCCACAGGCACAGGGAGACCAACAGGAATGTGGGCACAAGGAAAGATGTGTGGGTTTGCATTGTAGAAAAAAACACAAGAGAAGAAACACAAAGCAAAATAAAAGCAAGCAGGGAATAAAAAAAAACTGTGCAGCTGTTGCAGAAGAGGAAATGTGAAAGGAAAAGGATTTGTCTCCTTGGCTGGAGGGCGAATCTCCAGAACTGATGCACCAGTGAAAGCAGAGAGCAGCTTTCCAACATTTCCATTCCAACAGCTGCCCCAGGGATCACCCTTCTCCTCCCTGGCAGTGCCTGCAGAGGTGGTGCTCTGGTACCTTGGAGATGAAGATGCCTTCATCGGTGGGATCAAACGGATTGCCAGCATGGCCTTTTGCTCCACCCCGGATGCTGATGCCCAGCTTCTCTCCTGGAGCCTTTTCAATGCATATTTCCTGGAAACACAGAGGAGTCTCCTTGATTCTGGGCCAAGTTCAGCTGAGGGAACACACTCCTCGGAGTGACCACAATTCTAAATGCCCTGAAAAGGGCCTGAATTAGCCCCATCCCTCATGTGGCAGTCTATTCCTGTTGGTGAGGACCTGCCCTTTCCCATGCCCTGATGACAGAGTCACCACAGCCATGGCAAGAGATCCTCAGCACACCCCAGCTGCAGATGCACTTGCGAGAGGCCGACTCTGCCACAGGAGAAGGGAATTCCAGCAGGCTGGTTGCATCCCAGCCCTGCAGCCTGGTCAGCAGCTGCCCCCAGAAGCCCTGCGGTGGGATTCCCCCCAGCCAGAAGGCACCTGCATGCCAGGTGGGGGCGGGTCTCTGCGGACCAGCATGGAGAGCTCCTGCGCGTTGGAGAGCAGCGCGTTCACGGCCTCCTGGTGCGTGGCGTGCCGCAGGTCGATGCCGTTCACCTCCAGGATCCTGTCCCCCACGCGGAGCCCGCTGCGCGACGCCAGCCCCCGCGGGATGACCTGCACAGGAACACCAACGCAGCTGCAGGAGGGAGCTCCAGCTCCCCACGGAGATGGGACTGCGCCCCCGCGCATCCCCCAACACCCTGCAGGCCTGTCCTGACTCCTCTCCCTGCAGACAGAATTCCCTAACGGGTGACATATCTGGGATGTGCTTTGAAGTGCCATTCCGTATGTTACTCTCATGTTCCCAATTTAATCTGAACCAATCCCGTGCCAGTGTTGCCATTATTTTGCCTACAACTGTAACCAGGACTGACTACTCCAGTCCTCACCCAGTGCCCTACAGGGGCTCCTGAGAGCTACCGAGGGTCTGAACATACAACCAAACCTGTGTTCCTGGTGAAACAAAGGAGTCAGCAAGGACAGGGTGAAATCCTTGAGCACATGGGCAGGCAGGGATGGTGGGAGAGAGTTAGTTAGGCTTTGAGAAGAGCAAATCCTGCCTCACTGACCTGCTGATGCACTGCAAGAAAAACCATGGGCACATGAGGGAAGAACCCTGGCAGGCATCACTCCTAGAAATCCAACAGCCCTTAACAAGTTCTGAACCCAGCCACAGGTGTCAGAGGAGTCAGGTTCAGCATCTCCAAGGGACAAGTCAGGAAGCAGAAAGGGCTCAGCAGGGATGCCCTCTCCAGCATCCCTATTCCAACGAGCATGGATGTGCAGGACTGTGAGGGAATGGGCTGCAGCCAGTGGCCAGCCTGTGTGCTGTCCCTGAATGGCATGAGCTGATGTCCCTGCTGATGTTCCTGCTGGAATGGCAACGTGGGATCAAAGGACACTGGCCTGAGTGCAGCAGAGCAGCTCTGGGTGCACCAGCAGTCACACACTCATCCCACCAGCATTTTTCCAGTAATGACTGGCTTTCTGCAATGCCAGCATCTTCCAAGGATTCATTAAAGCCAACAAGAACTCGGCAATTCCAAAACGCTAACTGGGAACCCCCCAAAGGGTTCAGCATGGAATATATAGGTTTGAGGCTTTTACATGCCCTCAGGTGGCTCTAGCAGCAGCACATCTGGTACAAACAACCCTTCACACATCCCTCTCCTGTGCCCTTATTTCACAAATCCATCCTGTACATCTGGACTCGCATCAGAATCCTTCCCCTTACTCCCAATAATCAACAGCTCGGGAACACCCAGAGCAGCTCTCCTGGGACTCTACCTTGGAGATGAAGACACCTGGCTCATGAATCCCAAAGGGATGACTGGAATGATCACTGCCTCCAACGATGCTGAGGCCCAGGGGACCACCTGCTTTCACCAGGTGAATTTCCTTGAGGGAACAAGAAGCAGTGTCAAAGCAATGAAGGATATCACATACGGACCACAAACACTGACAAACATGGAGTCAGGAGTGTTTTGTCTGGGGAAGCACAAGGTGAACATTCTTGGGACAAAGGGGCTCCCCATGTGGGACTCTGAAACCTGTAGAAGAGCTAGAATGGGGCTCCAAGGGACCTGGACAGGGATTTTGGACAAGGGCCTAGAGTGACACAAGGGGGCATGGGTTTCCCCTGAGAGTGGGCAGGGATAGATGGGATCCTGGGGACAAATCCTTCCCTGTGAGGGTGGGGAAACCCTGGCACCGGTTGCCCTGAGAAGCTGTGGCTACTTCACCCCTGGAAGTTTTCAAGACCAGGTTGGACGGGGCTTGGAGCCACCTGGGACAGTGGAACATGTCCCTGCCCATGGCAGGTGGAGGGTCTGGATGTGCTTTCAGGCCCCTTCCACCCCAAGCCCTTTCTATGTTGACCTCTCCAGGCCCCAACAGCCCAGCACACCAGCGGTCTTTCAAACGGAACCCAGCCAGGACTGCACTATCCCCCTGCCCAAAGCTCACCTCGATAGGGTACTGATCCTCCAGCCCTTTGGAGAGGTGGTTCCTCGGCGGCGCCGGCGTCTCCTCGGGCGGGCTGTCCCCGGGGCCGGGGGGCGGCGGGGGGGAGTGCATGCGCCCGCGGGGTGCGCCGGGCGAGCCCCCCTCGCCGGGCTGCTCCAAGCCCTCTCTCTCTACCAGCAGCACGATGGTGGGGGAGGCCGCGGTAAGCAGCGCTACGGCCTGATCATGCCTGGCTTCTGTCATGTCTACCCCATTGATCTAGAACAACCCGCAAACTCGGCGTCAGACCGGCGCTGCCGCGCTCCAGCGCTCGGCCGAGCCCCCGGGAGCCCTGTCCTGCTGGCTCGTCCTCGTAGCTCTCCCAGCTCCCTCTGACCTGGCAAAGTGTCACCTGCTCATTCCCACCGATCCCAGTTCCCCTCCTACTCAGCTGTCCTGCCCCTTGCCCACGTCCCCAGCACACCACTGACACGGTGCTCAAGGCCACGTGTGACCTTCCACCTCCCGCAGCCAAAGATCTCAACGCGGGAGAAGCAAAGCCAGCGACTGCCAGCAGCAGTGCCACGACACAAGCAGCTGCTGCCTTGTCACTGAGCCACCTGCCCTCATTAGTCACCCAAAGCCCCAACACAGACACTGCAGGCACGGTTTGATGAGTGACAGGACCTGCCTCTGGTCACTGCGCCACTGGCTGCCCATGCTGGCCAAGGTCATGGTAGCCTGGGGAAGATGCAGCTCTAAGGCATTAAAAGTGACCCCAGGTAGAGAGAGATTTGAAAGAACAGAGAGCTTTTCCTACAAAATTAAGATTTAAAACTGCATCCCTAGAAACTCAAAGGACTGGAAAGGACATGACTTCTCCATGGATGTACAAGGGACAGAAACCTGAGGAGAGCTGAGCTGGGAAAACGCAGCCAAAACAACAAAACTTGACAGGAAAAAGTTGAAGCTGAAAATTAAAAGGTTTCTAGTAGTTAGGTTCTGGAACAGCTTTCCAAAATAACAATGAGGACATGAAAAAAGGAGCTGCCAAGATGGGCTTTGATCAGCTCATGAAATAACAACGTGACTGTAACAGTCACAGCAACTGGGCTTTGTCATCCAGCTCCCCACTGCCTGCTTCCCAGAAATATTATTGTTACTCGCCAGCTCCTTCCCAGAGAGCAGTTTCTGGACTAAGCTGACACGCACTGTCTGCCAGGGCTTTGTGCAGACCCCCCGTGACCCCACCTGCCCATTCCCACCCACAGCTGTGGGTACTGCTCTCCTCAGAACAGCGAGGGAGAAGCACGAGCAACCCTGTACTGTCCTGGGAATTCTCCACATCACCTCTGCTGAGAGCACGGTCCCCAGAGGGATGCCTCTGGCATGAACCAGAGGGATGTCAAGGCAGCAGCTGGCAGGTGCCCACAGGAAGAGGAAGGATGAAAGGGACCTGGGCAGTGGCTGCTGAGCCAAGCAGGAAAGGTAACAGATAACCCCACAAGTGCACAACCCTTAATGGACTGCAGGAACCAGACACACAGCTCAGACACTCCTGGAGAGATCCTTAAAGCAGCCACCAAAAGCAGCCACCCAAAGGAATCGCCCGCATTAGAGAAGTGAGACCAAACCTGGCAACTGACCTGCAGGAGAAATGGAGATTATAAGGGGTTGTCTCAGCACAGCTCTTGTAGGAAAGGGCCAAGTGGCTGCAGGAAGCTTGAAGGATGTGTTGTGGGAATACGCAGCACTTATTATGGGATGTTCAGCAGAACAGAAACAGGACTGGAGGTGAGGAACAAGCAGGGGGAAATACAGGAGAGAACAAGAGGCTGCTGCTGGTCAGTGCTGGTCTGGCCGAGCCCTGGGCCTGAGTCCACATCTGCTCTGCCTTCTCCCCAACATTCTGTATGTACTGTGCCAGTTCACTCTGTTCTGGGTACATGAGCGAGAGCTACTGGTAAAATTCAAGCTGGACTAGCCAGCAAGTAGGAATCCAAAACATGGGAAGATTCAAGAGGTGGCCCAGAAGTTGGATGAAAGGATTGAGAGGTGACCAAAGAACCTGGAAGAGCTGCTTGGAGGAGAGGCTGGAGACCTGCAGACAGGAGCACTTACTGCAGTGAGGGAGGGAGGACGTGTGCATGTTCCACCAGCAAGCTGAATCCCAGTGAGCTGGAGGGCAGGACCAGGGAGAAGCTGGCTGCTGCTCCTGCCCTGTGAGCCCTACCTGTGCTCAGATGTGCACCTGTAAAGGTACTGCCCTCTCCCTGCCTCTGTGATCTGGGACCAGCTATGTCTGCAGCGTGTTCCACATCTGCAGTCTGCACCTATCCCTGCTGAGGCTGCACCTGGGAGCAGGGAAAGCATCCTGCAGCCATGTGTCCAGCCACGGGCAGGGAGGATTCCTCGGGTCCTCTGGTTAACAAAGGCAACATGCAGGAGAGACTTGCTTCTTTGGTTCTATCACCAGAGCAAGACCACACTCAGTGCTCACTGAGCTCATTTAAGGTCCCTTCCAGTCCAAGCCTTGCTCTGACTCCACGACACTGGCCCTGCACACACAGACCTGCTGCAGCACGCCCTGTTTCTCACATCCCCTCTGCTCTTTTCCTGACAGGATGGGAATGTCAGATGGGGCTGGACCACAAGGGCACAGCAGTGCCTCCCTGGAGCAGGGACCAGGGCACAGGACTCCAGGAGTCAGAGGTGTCTCAAAGGTAACAGCCCTTGGTGTGTTCCACCCAGTAACTCTCCACGACCTGGCAATCCTGCTGGCTACCCAGCTTTTGAACAGCTAATTCTCCATGGCCTTTATCTAGCTAGAGAGCAAGGCTAGCCATGCAGCATGGCTTTCTGAGTGCCATGGGGAAGGGACAGTGTCTGTCCTTTCCCTGCTCCACATGTCTCTCTGTGCCAGGGAATTATTATACCATCCTGGCAAATCTCTAAGGGGTCCCACTGCCTCATTAGGACTTCACGTGTCATCCACCACTATCCTAAATCTCCCCACAATCAGTTTTCTTCCCAGCCTCATCCCAAAAGAACAGCTGCCCTTAGCAATTGCTCCCAGTCCTGCACCCTCCCTGGTAGACTCCCATCCCACAACTCCAGCTCTCCAGCACTGCCCCCAGCAGGTCCCTGTCCAGTGTCCTCCCCCACCAAAAGGACCCCAAGAGACACAGGCACACAGGGAAGCTGGGGAGTGAGTGACAGTCCCTGGGGCATGCTGAGGAGTGTTAACTCAGGGGCTCTTCAATCCATGTGCTCAAAGCTCCCCACAGAAAGTCAAAGGAGCAATCCCAGTTCTCCTCGTGAGGAGAAGTCCAGGAGGACTTAGAGCACAGGAGAAGAGCAGGAAGCTGTGATGGTTTTATTTTCTTAAGAAAACAGCATTTTTTGGCAAAGTGAGAGCTGAGCACAACCAGGAGACCACAGCTTTGGAAATGGGCCCTGCTGTAGCCAGCAAGGGTCTTCCCCTTCCCCATGCAGGTACAAGCAGCCTGTACCCACATGCTAGAAATTCTGGCATCCTGGAAGCTTTCCAATAAAAATGGGCCATTGCTGCTTCAAAAGAGTGCGGTAAGCAGGCCTGGAAGTCCCAGGAGTAGCCCTGGTGAGTGTTCTCCTGAAAGGTGACATGGTCCTGCACTCATGAGAGGTGAGCACGGGATCTGAGCTTCAGCTGGTGCTCAGATGTGTGTGTGACCAAACCCGTATGGTCACACACACCTCAGCACAAGGGGACCCTGCTGTGGGTGTCAGGAATAATGACAGCAATGCCTCAGCCACGTCAAAATCTGGCAGAGGTCCAAACTCTGTAAGCCCTGAGCTCACACATCCCATAAGGAATCCACTGCAAGCTATTACTAGGGAATTAGATCTGATTTTCCTATGAAGCTGCCCAGGGATATAAATAGAACTGCTGAAGCAAGATGGAGACAGGTTAGACTTTTGAATCTGTTCTAAGATTTTGTGCCTCCTTTTTCCACAGGTCGAGCAAACCAGCGCCAAATGATGGGCCTCAATACTGCCTCCATACCATGCAGCATCAAAACATGAGCAAATCCAAAATAACTCAGCCTATCTGGCATTAATCAAGGTCAGGGCTTGATTTTGGGAGTGTGGAGCACTAGAAGGGAGGGAGAGATGCTACACCACTTCAAGCTTCCCACCAAGGCACCAGTGTCAGACCTGGGCCCAAGCTCCACTAAAACGTTGTGCCTGAGCAAATACAACACAGCCCCAGCCCAGGGATAGAGCAGACAGAAGCCAGCACTGACGAGGCTGTATCAGTGTTTACTCACGCCAGCGCTGCGGTAACACATGCTCTTACCACAGCAGCTGGGCCAGAAACCCACCACCAGCACCAGGATTCGGAGGTTTCCCTCAGAGGCAGCATGCGAGCATGGGAAGAGGGTCGGGAGGCTGAGGCTCCCGCAGGAGGGGCGAGCACCAGGAGGCAGAGACACGAGGTGAGAGCAGTGAGATCCGCAGGGACAGGACGGGAACCGAGGCCAGAGCTCCAGGGAAGCACTGAGGTACCCCTGCACTGCTCCTGCTGCTCCAGCCCACGCTGACCCTGCCACCCCACTGTGCCCTGAGGGGCTCCCCCTCTCCCCGTGGCCGAGCCCCCCAGCTGCCAGCCAGGCTCCAGAGGTACACCAGGCTGGGGCAGTGCTGCTGTGTCCCCTCCCTCCGTGCCATTCCTGGGGAAAGCACTTGCATAAAGCATTTGGGGGAGGGAGAGCTGTAACTGCACCCACCACCAGACAGGGGAGAACCGCCCAAATTAAATGCTCTCCCAGAAGGCTCGGGAGCTGGGAAAAGGACCCCCAAAATCCAGCTCCAGTAACAGAGAGGCAGCCCCTGCACAAGGAGGGGCACGGAGCCGAGTTGGCCCCTTCCTGGCACACACACTCACCGAGATGACTCGGTCTCCGACGTGCAGGATCCCATCCCGGTGGGCTGCCCCACCCTCTGCGATCCGGGAGATGAAGATCCCCTGGAGCACAGTCAGGAAGGTCAGAGCAGCCTGGGCTTTCTCTCAGCTGAGCCTGGCTCTCCAAACCCCTCCTAGACACCAGGCAGGTCTCAGTCCTCTCCCCTCCACAGACCCTTCCCGTTTGTTCCCCACTCCACACAAACCCTCTGCTCCCAGAGCTGCTGGCATCAAAGCCATCCCGTGGCCCAGAGCCTGGAATCTGTACCAAGAGGGCAGTAGTAGGATTAGATGTCACTGGCAGGGATTGGGAACCCCAGCCCCCTCCTCCTATGAGAGGGAGAGGGATGTTGGACAAAGGCCTGGAGTGACAGCATAAGGGGTAACGGGTTCCCACTGCCAGAGCGCAGGGTTAGATGGGATATTGGGAAGGAATTGTTCCCTCTGAGGGTGGTATGGCCCTGGCAGAGGCTGCCCAGAGAAGCTGTGGCTGCCCCATCCCTGGAGTGTTCAAGGCCATGGTGGGCAGGGCTTGGAGCAACCTGGGACAGTGGAACCTGGCCACGACAATGGGATGGAACAGGTGAGGTTTAAGGTCCCTCCAAACCCAAACCATACTGGGATTCCACGATTCCCTGACTTAAGAGCACCTGGCTCTCAGAGACCACCTGGCCCACCAGCCCAAGGCCAGGCTGCACTGCTGCATGCCCAGGGGTGAGGAAGGCCTGGGGATCCCAGGAGATCAGGACTGACCGTGTCCCCAGCCCGGTAAGGAGTGGAGCCCTTGCCCCCGGCGATGCTGAAGCCGAGGCCCTTCTCATTGCGCATAAGGCAGGTGGAGAATCTCTCGGTGGCCGGCGCTCCCTCGGGGCACTCGGGGAAGCGCAGCCCCCCGCGCCGCTCCCGGGGGCTGTAGTCATCCTCGGGGCGCAGGGGGGTGACGGTGATGGCGTTCTCCGGCTCCACCATTCGCTCCCGCAGCACCGTCATGGACACGGAGCTCCCCGAGCCCCGCAGCGCCTCCACGGCCACGTGGTGCTCGGCACAGTGCAGGGACACGCCGTTCACCTGGGCACAGAGAGCAGCAGCGTCAAACCTCGCACACGGCCCCAGCCTTGCACACACAGCCCCAGCCTCGCACACAGCCCCAGCCTCATGAGG
>VWZN01015359.1:22076-54235 GCA_013396955.1 Regulus satrapa | reverse complement strand
CTCCAGCTCCCACGGTCACTGCGGAGCCCCAGAGCTCACAGGGCCACTGCGGAGCTCCCGAGCTCCCAGGGCCACCGCTGAGCCCCAGAGCTGCTCCAGCTCCCGGGGTCACTGCTGAGCTCCAGAGCTCCTGGAGTCACTGCTGAGCTCCAGAGCTGAGCCCACTCACACCACAGCTCCAGAGCTGACCCCTCAGCACCAGAGCAGTCCCACTCCTGCTCACACCTCAGCAGTCCAGGGCTGCTCACGGGATCCCAGAGTGCCAATGCCAGTGCCCTCCTGCCAAGGAGGACCCCTAAGGCCAGGTTTTGTTCATGCTGGCACCCTGAGCTGACCCCACTAGCTGACCTCATCCCCTCCACACCAGGCCACTCTGGGAAGGAAGAAGGGTTAAACACAGCAGAAAGCATCGAGGAGCCTGTGGTGCCAAAAGCTGTTGCACAGGAAGGAGCAGTCCCAAACAAAACTGTACCAATCCCTTTCTCTGGTGAAAAAGTACACCCTGACAAGCACCTGGGATCCTGCTCTCAAGCGCAGGAAACCTCAGGGTTTCTTCTGAAAACCAACTGTCCTTGCAACAAAACCCTCTGGCTTTGAATCCCTTGGCAGGATTCAGCCTCCTGCACAGCCCATCCTGCCTCCTCCTTCAATGCACCCCTTGCACGAGCTACAGTGACACTACATCCCCACTCCTGGCACACAGGAGGCAGATAAAAAATGTCTCCATGGAGCAGGCATCCAACCCAGCCCCACAGAAAGGAGAAATGAGCCCCAAGCAGAATGTTTAGCTGTCAGTCAGGGTAATTTCTGACAGACACCCCACTCCTAAGCAAGCATCACAGGCTCTGCCAGTGGGGCAGTGCTTCCTCAGCTCTGAGTCCACAGCTAAAATAACCTTTTTGGATGGGGGCATTCCCAAGTATGATAGGTCTTGGATAAAGGGGACTTGGGACAGCTTCAAACATTCTTTCTGAGGAACTTCAGCAGCAGTGGGAAAACTGGCCTCACCCTAGGGAGCACAGGATGAGCTGCACGGGCTCAAACAGAGCAGGGCAAGCATCCATGGAGGGAAGGGCTCCACAGCCAAGTGAGGGAAAGGACCTTCCCCAGGGCAACCTGAGCTCCAGCAGGGATGGGAATGATCCCAGCACCCTGGAGCACATGCAGCTACAGCAGAAGCAGGTCTTACTCCAGCACCTTCCACATCCAGAGACCCACATCTCACCCGTGAGATTTGCTGATGTCAGACTGTGACAGAGACTCAGCCACATCCTGACCTCTGACCACCAAATACAACTTAAAATCCTCAAACCAGCTTGGGTGAGAACTGGGCTGATCTCCTGAAGGGTCCCTCATCCATGTATTCCCATTCCACTGTGAGGAACTTCCTCAAGCAGGAACCTCTGCGTGTTCCTAACCGAACGTGGTGGCTCAGCTGAAGAGAGCCAAGGACCTCCCTACCTCTTCAGCCCCAGTATAACCAGTAAGGCCAAAACTCCAGAGCACAAGCTCCCCTCAATCCCAATGCACCCTCCACCAGGCCGTGTCCAGGTGGAAGCACAGGGAAGGGCACACTCCTGGCTTCCTTACACGCTCCAGGAAGCACTGGGCCAACAAGTGTCAGTCTAATCCACACAGGGATAAAGCTCATCCTCCTGTGAGCCAGCAGCAACAACCAGCAAGTGAGGAGGAGGCTGGAAGGAACAGCAGAACCCACCAGTGATGAGACAGAGAACTGTCCCTGCAGCACAGGGAACAGCACATGGAGGGGATGGTGCAAGGACCTGGATAGAGTGAAGGTGCCAGACACAGCAACACAGCACAGCTCTTTAACATCCCTATGAGCCCCTAAAGACCTTCAGCTCTCCCACCCTCTGCACATCCCCAGGTGCTGGAGCCTCTTGCCAGTGGTTCCATCAGCACCACATCAACCTGGCTGCTCGGTCACAGGAGCAGAGGGCAGGTCTGCATCCCTCTGATCTTCCCCCTCCCCACAAAACCTTACCTTCACGGAGGGCTGAGCAGACAAAGCTCCATTCTTTCTGTCATCCTCATCCCATGCTTCCTCCTGATCCCTGGGCTCTGTGTTATTATTGCAGCCTCCCAACTCCTCTTCCTCTTTGGGGACCCCATCACTGTTCAGCCCCTGCAGAAGTGCCACCACTGCCTCTGGCTTGGGCAGTTTAGTGATCTTGAAGTGTTTCTTATAGTGGGGTGTGTCCTTGCGGATAAGCCTCTGCTTCTCCACTGGGAATGGTCGCTCTTCGTCCTCATCCTCATCCTCGCTGCGTATCAGCGTGTCCTCAGCAAAGTGTACAGTAGGCTGTGACAGCAAAGCCCCAGACACGCCGTGAGCCCCAGGGAACAGAGGGGTGGCAGCAGCACAGAACCTGCTGTCCCCGTGAGCCCTCTCCTGGCACAGGCAGAGCCAGTGTCACCGCCTGTGTGCTCAGGAAAATGCAGGGATGTGTTATCATTTCCCCATCCTTGCCTTCTTCCATAACCACGCCTTCCCCCAGACACGCTCCTGTCAGCTGCAGGGAGGGAGGCATTCAAACCAGGCATTCAAACCTCTCATGATCACCCCAATTTTCCCACAGCCTGCGTGGCTCCCACACTGTCCAGCCCGGTCTGCCACCTGTGCAGCTCCCACAGGCTGCCTCAGCCTCTGCTTGCACTGCCTTCCACGGCCTGGATCTGCCTCCAGCGACGCCCAAATCCCACATCCATTTACCTGTAACCCATTTCCCCTTTCCTCTGAAACTTCCAGGTCCTTTCCCTTTTTCCTCATGACCCTGCTGCAGTTCCCAAGCTCCTACCTCGTTGTACTCCACTTCCACATCCTCCTCCTCCTGGTCAGCAGCTTCTTTGCGCTCCTCCTCCGCCCTGGCCTTGGCCTCCCTGTCGGGCTCCCGCGCGTCGGGCAGCTGCCCGTTGGGCCAGCCCCGCTCCCTCTCCTCTGCCCTGCAGTCCGCAGAGGCCGTGCTGGCGGACAGGTGCGAGTCCTCGCTGCGGTTCGACGTGCCACTCAGCCTCTTCTCCTGAGGAAACGGTTGTGGGGGTCAGCACAGAGCCCAGAGCAGCGCAGGGAGCCGTGCAGCCTGACTGCTGTGGGGTGTGAACGATCCAGCACCAGGAGAACCAGCTTCTCCTCAGGCTGCCCACAGCTTCCCCTCCCTCCTGAGCTCCTGGCCTGTCACCTGCGTCCACCCCACTCCACCTCCTGTGTAGGCATTTGTTCTCAGCTCCCACCAGGCAGCAAGGTGCCTCCTCCAAGCGCACTATTCCCATCCTTCCTTCCTGGGAGTATCAGAGCCTTCTCTTCCTCTCCCTGTGCTATGACAAACTGGTATCAGCACACACAATTCCCCTTACGCTGTTCTCTGTCTCCTGGTTCTATCTCCTGCTCTATTTCACAGGCCCCCCATGACATCTCAAGGCAGATTCCCAACCTTCTCAGGCAATCCATTCTCACTCCCTCCCAGTCTTTCCAAAAGTCAGTCCTTTCTACCTCCTCACTTCCCACATATGCTACACGTTCCCAGTGGAAGATGCCCATGGCACGGAGGTGGAACCTGGTGTGTAAGATTCCTCCCAGCCCAAACCATTCCACGATCCCATGTTCTCTGTGGTTCTCCATTCCCAGTGACTCACTTCTGAGTTGGGAGAGCTGGGGTTGGCATCAGCCCTGGCAGCGTTCACCTCATTGCGCCGGACTTCAATCACCTTCTTCATCACCTTCAGCTCGCTGGGGTGAGGGGTGGCTCGACGCTGCAGGCCCTGCCGAAGTGAAACCCTCAGGAAGGGATTCCAGCCCTGGCAGCACGTGCCAGGCCTTGGGAATGAACCTCTGCAGGCAGCTAACACCTGCAGCAGAGAGCCCGAGCCCCATGCTGCAGGATGTGCTCCAGCCTGCAGGGGCAGGGAACCCTGGCTGCTCTCCCTGGACATCATCCTGCTCTCCAGCTGACAGCGGGCTTGGGAAGAATGACAGAGCTGCTGGGAAGTCCAAAGTGGGGTTTCAGGCTTAGGAAATGAAAAACTATCGACACAGACACTCTTCCAGAACACAGGAGAAATCCTGGGACATCTTCCTAATTCCTCTGGACTTAACAGGTCTGCCAAGGCCAAATGCACCATAACTGGTGCTGCTAAGTGAGTTCCATCCCAGGTAGAGAGTCAAGAAAACCAGCATTCTAAAACTAATAATAATGTTAAAAACAACCGCAAACAAACCCCAGACCTCCCAATGGCAGCAGCACACACACACTGCCAGGACAGCTGCAAACACCATTCACTAGAAGGATTCACATCTCAAGGATGGCTTTCCATAAACTACAAAGGAATGAAGTCCTGCAAGAGACTGAAACCCTCAGAGCACTTGCTGAAAACGTCTGTCCTGGCCTTTGCATTTGCACTGGAAGCACAACAATCTCTTGCAGGTTTTGAGGCTGCCTACAGTGTTTAGTACTTTACTAACAGGATACTCCACAGCATGGGCTGCACTGCCTCCATGCTTGGAAGGATGGGGATGGCCTGGGTTTGGCTGGACAGCCTTTCCCCATGGTGGGGGCGAGTTAAAACCCATCCTGACAGCGCCCTGCTGGGATCTCTGGACATTTTGAGCACTCCCTGGGCACGTCAGTGCTCCACTCCCATAGAAGAGCCTCAAAATATGACTCTGCACCATGGCGCCCAGGGAATTTACTCCCTCCCTTCCACTCCTGCTTGGGTCCTCAGGGCACCAGACGGGCTTCAGGCTGTGGGAATCTTGCACATGCCCACAGCAGGGTCACGGAGGAGACACCACAGTGGCTCCCCATCCTTGGAAAGCTTGGCTTGTCCCTGCACTTCCACAGGGAGCCAAGGAGCCCCCAGGAATTCCTTACTCGTCTCTCAGCTCCAGACTCCTCGTCATCATCTCCTTTTGGTTCATCCAGGAACTGGATCACACTGACTCTGTTTAAGTTGGTGTCTGTCCAGCTCTCATCCACACTGTTCTGCAGGAGGTTCTCTGGGGAGGAAGAGAACACAGTGGGAGCTCCTTCTGGGAAGAGCAGGGCTGTAGCCTTAGATGGAAGTCAGTTCTTATCCCATCAGGACACTTCCCTTGTATCTGCCCATGGCATCAGAGGCTTTGAGGACAAAGGCTGTGGCCTCAACATCCTGTCACCTTCTGTACATCTCCCAGACCTACAGCAGCCTCCACAGAAGTCCCTGATGCTTCAGCTCTAGCACTCCTTACCCAAGAAGTGCAGAAAAAGGGAGAATTAAGGCAGGAATACCCTGCTGACAGGACAGTGAAAATTAACTGCTTGGTCAGCAGATCCAAGCAGAATGCTCAAAGATGAGGCTGCAGGGCATTATCACCTGGCAGAAAGCAATTCCTCAGTTTTAACAAACTGAGCCACACAAGAGCCCAGATCTGCTGCAGGAATCACAGTAAGGGATGGTCTAACCCAGCAGAGAAGGTTCAAAGCCTCAGCCCCTTCCAGGGCACAGGGCCCTGCAGCCAGTGCTTGTGATGCAGATTCTTACCCAGGCTGGGAGAGGGCTGCTGGGGGAGCAGGTAGCAAGTGAGAACCTTTTCTCCTGTCTTTTCATCATCCTCGGTCTGGAATTTCAGCATGGGCTGGGACTGGTTTTCTGCTAGCCACAGGGCTTTCAGATTAAGATTTGTCAAAGCAAAGGGCAAGTTCTGCAGCCTGCAAAAGAGAAGAGCAACTTGCTTGTTAAACTTACCTGGTCAGGAAGGAGCTTCACCTCAGCTCCAGCCTGCCCCACCTGAGCAGAGAGGGACAGAGCCAGGCTGCTGAGGATCCCTCAGTCCTGCCCACTGGAACTGCTGATTTGGTCCATGGCTGGGGACTGGGCTCCAACACCCCATCCTCACCAGGCTTTAGCAGAGGACAACTCCCTCCCACAGTAGAGTGGCTTAGAAAAACAATGCTCTCACAGAGAAGTGTACAGAATGTGCCCTGCAGAACCTCTGGTCGGTGTCCAGCTGCTCCCAAAAATACCCACCCCAGTGAACAGAACATCAGGACCTCTCAGAACAGCTCCCAGGCACCTACACACCATGAACGAGGCTTTGGCACCGACCACCTGAGGACTAATGACACAAACCCACAAAACCTGCACGAAGGAAAGGAAGCCAGTCACCAGAGATTTCCCCTGATCTCTATTTCACACATGATAAAATGCCCTCACGCTTACCTCTACCTTGCCTCACCTCTAGCCCGTGTTCAGGTGACACGGAGAAGGGGTACACAGGCAAAGCTCAAGCCCTCAGCAACCAGCCCGGGCTTTTCCACACCGTGGATCCTGGCATCCACACAGCCCCAGCACCTCCCTCTCAGCAGCCTCCCAGCCCGTGCAGCTCACCTGTTCCCAGCCACATCCAGCACGTGGAGCTCGGTGGTGTTGGCCAGCTCGGGAGGCAGCAGGGCCAGCCGGTTGTCCCGCAGGGACAGAACGTTGAGGTTGGCACAGCCTCCGATCTCCGCCGGCAGCGCCGTCAGCCGGTTCCGGTCCACGTTCAGGTTCGTCAGCTTGGCCAGCTTGCCCAGGGATTTGGGCAAGGCCTGGCAAGGAGACAAGTCAGTGGCAGCAAGAGGAAAGGGCAGCACAGGTAAAAGGCACAAAGCTTTTTTTTTTTTTTGTCTGGGGAACAAGCTGCCTTCCGTCCCGACGGACACTCCCAATGTAACCCTTCGGGACATCTTTGGGACAGGTTTTTCCTCAGGCTCATGGACTGATCCATGCCAATTCTTCCCCTCAACACATCACAGCACACCCCAACCACTGCTGGTCAAGACTTCCCTTCTGATTACCTGCCCATTCCCAATCCTTATGTTTTACCAATCAAATCTCCCCACAGGCAGTTTGGAGCAGGGCCATTTTCAGCCACACCACCCCAAACCCCCACCCGTGCAGCCTGGGACGTCTTGTGCATGTCAGGAGGATGGTTTTTGGGATGGGCAATCCCAGCATCCCTGCTATCCCAGAGAATGTCTTAGGGGGAAAAAATTGGTGAGAGAAAGCAGCTTCCAAACGCCTGTGAACTTGGTGAGTCTGTATGGAAGCAGCTGGAGCACGCTCAGGAATTCAGCTCGCGGGGAGAAGATGGGAAGGGATCCCTGCCATGAACAGCATGGGAGAGGCTGCTGTGTACTCACTGTCAGCATGTTCTCAGTCAGGATGAGCTCAGACAGATTTTCACAGTCCCCAATCGACTCTGTCATGTCTGTCAGCCGGTTCTGGTCCACCTTGAGGATGGAGAGCTGCTTCAGCTGACCTGGCCAGGGTGACAAGTTAGGAGTGAGCTGTGCCAGAGAGAAGGATGCTGTTCTGCACTCACCTGGCTGTGGTCCCATCAAGGATCACACAACCCAGCCACGCAGGCTCTGCCTTTCCTCCCACCAGGCCTGTTCACAGCCTCACACCCACCTGATGCAGCTGAGGCACCTGAACTGTCCTGCAGAGCTCCGCTCACCTGTACCACCCCTGCTCTCCATGACTGTGCCCAAGCCCACGCATCCATCCATCCAAGAGTGCCACGGACACTCTTTCCTGCAGCTCCTCCAGGAGCACTGCCAAGGCAGTGAAGTCCTGCAGCTCTCCCCACCCAGCAGCACTCACCGATCCCATCCGGAATGCATTCCAGCAGGTTCTGTGACAGCAGCAAGTCCGTCAGTGCCACCAGCCCGCTGACCTCGTTGGGCAACTGCTCCAGCTTGTTCTCAGACACATCCAGGCAGACCAGGCGGCGGAGGTTGCCCAGCTCCTGGATCAGAGAGGAGAGCCCATGGCTGAGGGAGCACTGGGGCAGGGCAGAGGGCTGGCACAGTGCAGAGCAGACACTCACCGGGGGCAGGGCCGAGAGCTGGTTCCGGTCCAGCCAAAGCTCACGCAGGTTGGGCAGCGCGCCCAGAGTGTCCGGCTGCAGGAGACAGGGAGAGGCTGCTTGAGGATGCTGCAAATGCACCCCTGTCTGCAAAGCCAGGCCTGCTCTGCCTCCCGCTCCTCCCAGAACCATCCATGGATCATTACAAGATAGCAGCACACGCGTCTGGGAATGTCTGGGGTGGCCCACAATGGGAACACAGACGGCAGCAGCAGGACTGTGTCTGCAGGCACGGTGAGAACTGAACCTGCAGCCCAGTTCTGATGGAGAGCACCTGAGGGAGCTAGGGCAAAAGGAGCCTCAGGGGAGATCTTGTTTTCTGCAAATCCCTGACAGGAGGATGGAGCCAAGTGGGCTCTGCTCTCAGGGAACAAGGGACAGGACAAAGGCAGATGGTCTCAAGCTGTGCCACAGAAGGTTTAGGCTGGATATTGGGGAAATTCCTTCCCAGAAAGGGCTGTCCAGGCCTGGCACAGGCTGCCCTGGGCAGAGGTGGAGTCCTCACCCCTGGGGTGACTTAACAGCTGTGTGCATGTGGCACATGGGGACATCAGTCAGTGGTGGCTTTGGTGATGCTGGGACAGTGGTTGAACTCAATGGGCTCAGATGGTTTTTCCAACCTAAACGATTCCATGATTCTAGGGGGCTGGAAATTCTGGCCTTACAGAAGAAATGCATCTTCCTCCTCTCAGACATGAAAATAAACACTGGGGTACCACTGGCCAACTCAACATGACCCAGCTGCCCCATCAGCCGTGACGGACACACGTTCACATCCCACAACCCCCCCAGGTAATCAGCACTGGGGGCTGGGGCTCCACTGGAGCATGGCTCAAGTGTCACACACCTGTTCTCACAGGTGAGTGCAGCCTGTGCACAGCTAAGCTGCAGGAACCCCTTTGCCTCCCAACTCCGATGGATTTCTGCCAAAACCCATTCCTGAACACAACAGTAAGATCCAGGAATAGCTTAATCCACAGGTGCAAAGGTACAGAATATCACAGGGTGTCCCCAAATGTCCAGATAACCTGAGTTCTGAGACTGTGCCCTTGCTATCCACACGCTGAGCACTCCATGGAGACAGCCCCTCCCGGGCTACCCTCTGGACTGCCATGGACAACATGGAATGGCCCAGCACTCCGTGGGGCAGAAATCAGACCAGAAAGAGAAAGGCAGGAAGCTGGATGAAAAGGAAAACAGCTGGGGGCAGTGCAGGACAGAGAAGGGAAGCACCAAAGTGCTGCTGGAAAGGAAAATCCTTGGCAGCCAGACAGGAAGAATTACCATGCCAGAGCCTGGAAAGGACAGAGCAGGCAGTGTGTGAGGCCAGCAGGACACAAGACACAAGGGCTGACACATGAAGAGGAAATTCATCTGGGAATGATGACTGGGCCATGCTGGGCAAGCCAGAATCTCCCCAGACAACCTGAGGGTCTATTTCTCTGCACTTCAGGTAGAAACTCTGCTCGCAGGGAGGCGCAGGATCTGCCCCTACCAACCACCCAAATCCCTCCCCACCAGCCCTCACCTACCAGCACTTCCAGGTCATTGCCACCGAGATCCAACTGCTCTAACTTGACAAGGAAGGAGAGTGAGCTGCAAGGCACAGGGGACAGAGAGATAAAACAAGAAATACAGAGCGGAAGGTTAGCATCTGGGACACACATTGCACAAATCACACCATCTCCAGTAACTCCTAGAGCAGGTGGGGCACTCCTGACCTTTCCCACGGTCCCTCTGAGCCCAACAGTTTGTAGAGCTGGTCCCTTCCCCAGGCCAGACCTCTGCCCCAGGGAACTGGGCTCAGAGGCACCAGCACTCCCAGTTCCACTGGTGCCAGTTTGCTTCTCCCCCTCCCACCCTAGCAGACCCTTTGATTAAAGCCTTGACAGATGGTTTTGATCTGGTTTTAACCAGCCACACCTTCACATGGCTGCCAGTTCTGCAGCAGGGACAGGGACCTGGGCACGGACTGACAGGCAACAGGGGGCACTCAGCAGAGGACAGGACATGTCTGGGGCAAGGGGAGCACAGCTGCAGGGACAGGGAGCAATGACAAACTCAGCAGCCTCAGCTTCCCCGAGCAGGATGCTCGTGCTGCTGCAGAGGAAGGGAAGACAACGAGGCCTGATGTCTCGGGTGAGGTGAGGGCGCACACACAGAAGCTCACTATGAAGGCACTGCACAGGACCTGCAGCCTGGCCACAGCAGGACCACGGTGTGCCCCAGCAGCCCGTACATCACACCTGGGCATGGGCAAGGCCTGCAGTCCCACAAACCCAGGGCTGGGCTCTCATGACGTGGCCCAGGCGCTCATCTGTCCTCACCCAGCAGCTCCACTGCTGCCCCTCACTGTGTGCCAGGGTGGAGCTGCCAGCCCTGCCCACTCCCCAGCAGGAAACAGCTTTATTCTCTTCTTAAGGAACCATTCCAATAGAGAAATCCCCATATTTCTATGGAAACAGGTCCACCTCTCAAGGCAACCCAAACCAAGGCTGTTGGGGGCTGCAATAAAAAGGGAGTTGCTGTCTTGCCTGGGCCAGGCTGTAAAAACATCTGGATTATGCAGGAAAATTAATTTCCTGCTGCATGCAGCAGTAGATTTTGAGAGAAACTCCAGTAAAGGTTTATCACCAGTTTCATCCAAAGGATCCTGTAGCACAGCACTCCTTCACCATGAATGTACACTAACTCCTCTGATGGTGATGCAGCCTTGACTGTCCCTTTGCACCTTCACCGCTTGAATTCCCAAAACAGGAACGAGTGGAATCCACACTGATGACACCTGGCAAAAGGTCTCAGTACAGATCACCCTCCACTATTCCCTGAGAATACCTGAGAGCTGCCCTTCCCAAGTCTCTGGCTGCGTCCCATCTGCGTGGGAGAAATGAGGGGTGATCAGCAGCTGTACAAGCTGAACCATTTCAGAACTCAGTCACTATCAGAAGACTGACCAATGAAATGGAATTTTGGCAAAGGTCACCGCAAGCTGGAACTTTCAAGAAGCTCTACAACCAAAAAAAAAATACCAGAAGGACACTGATGCATTATGCTGCCCCAAATTCTCAGCACTGAAGCCCACCTATCCACTGGGCTCAGGAACCCTGGGAACAAAGCACCAGATGGTTTTTGCTTAAGTCATTCTCCTCTTTGGCAAGATCCCCTGATCTCATTTAGAGTGTTCTTAAGCACAGAGTGCAGCCAGAGAAAGTACCAGAGCCTCAGGCAGAGAACTCCACAGAATCACTGAAATGGTTTTGGCCATGCACTGCCATCTTGTACTGCACTGATACATCTGATCAGAACTACCTTGGTCTTCAAGATCCATGTTCTACTTTTGGGAAATCATCCTGAAATCGATTTTGGGGAACTGGGGAAAGACGAACTGAATTTGCAGTACAGAATGAGTATCAAGCCTGGATTAACCTTCCAGCAAAAGAACACCAAAACCTCAGAGCACACTACAAGTATCCTGCTGGATGGCACCCAGGTCTACCAAAGGGCACCACTGGGCAAGAGAGATCTCCACAGAAACCCATGGAATGTGGTCACAGACTGACTCCTCAAGGCTCCAGAGACCTGGTGGTTCTGTGATGGCGAAAGGCTGTTGGGACAATCTTCACTTCAGTTTGAAAGCCCAGTCTTGGATGAAGCTATGCCTTCTTTGATGTGGTGTACGGCAGCTGTGGTACCTGCCTGTATCAACACCCAAGACAAGAAAAGACAGAAGAGTGGCCCAACACCAGGACCCAAACTCCTCCTGCTTGCCAGTTCTTAGCCTGGAATAAGTGTTCAAGGCCAAGCTGGATGAGGCTTGGAACAAGCTGACCCTTGGAAGTGGAAGGTGTCCCTGCCCAAGGCAATGGGCTGCAACACCATGAGATCCAGCCCAAACCATCCTGGGGTTCTGTAATAAGGAGGCTGAACTCTCACAGTGTCCTCTGTGCTGACAGTCCACATGGGACCACGTCACCCTTCTGTGACAGGGTCACTGCTGTGCAGAAGAGATCTGCTGGCTGGCATCAGGCAAGGCTGCAGCGATTCTGACCTGAGCCTCCAGAGGCTGTAACCATGGCAGGGAAGTGCCAGCAGACAGACTGAGCTCTGAGGACAGGTGAAACAGCTGCACACAGCACACCAACTGCTGCTCAAAAAGGACTGGGGCAGAACCCCTTCCAGTGGCATCCAGGGAAAGCTGGGGAATCATCAGTTGGATGCATAAGCAGGCAGGAAACAAGCTGGCAGAGCTGACAGAGGGTGGAAAACTCAACAAACTCTGATGGGCCAAAGCAAAGACTAAAGGAGCAACTGGACAGTTCTCCACGTCCAGCCACCTGAGAGCATTAGCTCCACCAGTGACACTCCCTGCCAGGAACTCAGCCCTGTCCCTAGCTCCAGAACAACACTTACCTCTTCTCCCTGGCTGGCTTATGCTTTGTCTGCTGCAGGGAAGGCAGTTATCCCATCCAGAACAACCCGGAGGGATAGCCAACAGAACAGATGTCAGAAGAAAAACGGACCCTTCAGCTGTACCCTGTTGCTCTTGAAATCCTGAAGCTCACTGTGCACAGAGCTCCTCCTGCACCCCCATCTCTTTTTTAGCCACAGTTATCTCCATCACCTGCTCCACATCTCCAGGAGAACTGGTTCTCACTATTTCCAGCAGTGAAATAGTGGGGAAATTTTTTGGGGACCCTGTCTATTCCAAAGCAATCCTTACACAGGCTGAGTACAGGCTCTGAACATCCTTTGCTGCTCTCCAGCTCTGCACCATCCTCTCCCTCCTTGCCCCAATTTATGGAAATCCAGCAAGATGCAGCCTATTTATGCCCAGCCTGAGCCCTCCCAAGCCTAGTGAAGGTGCCTGCACTGGTTCCTGAGAAAGCAACAAGAACGACCAGGAGGAGACTCCTACAACCCCCAGACAGACACTCACGTGGGGAGAGTCTTTAGCAGGTTCTCACGTAGCTCCAAAGTCACCAGGTTTGCCAAACTGCAAGAGAAAAGGGAGCGAGAAAGCCAGGTTCACTGGACAGGGCTTCAGGGATACAAGGAGCTGCTCATCTCCCTTCCCTTGGAACCACCCCTCCTGTCCTGTGCAATGCATGAATGTGCACACGTGGATGGAGATGGGGAGCAGAAACAACACGGATGCAAACGGCCCTGGCGGACACGAGCGCCTGCTGCAGTCACAAGGAACAACTCAGGAGACACAGGACAAGGAACACGCTGCCACAACAGGACTGTCTGCCCAGAAAGGCAAAACCCCTCTCACAGGGAAAGCCAAACCCCACGGAGAGGCACTGCACCCCATGAGGCCGTTTGCCAGCAGCATAAATCGGAACCAAACGTCATCAGGCAGCCCACACCTGCTTGGAAAGGGGCAAATGGGCACTCAGAACACAGGGAAAGACAGGATTTGAGAAGGCTGGATCAATCCTTCTTGCTGTGCCACAAACCACAGCAGGAGAAGCAGCCGGGACCAGGACAGGAGCCTTTGCAGCCAAGTCTTTTAACAAAGCAAGGCTCAGAGGTGCTCACACAGCGCTCTCAGCACCAGGGCAGAGCTGCACCTGGCTGGTCCTCCAGGTCCTGCCGCTGTCCTCATCCCAGCAGCAAGGTGTCCCCATGCCAGCCCTCCCCGCTGCCAGAACAGGGCCATACTCACTTCCCAATGTCAGTGGGGAGGCTCTGCAGGGACACGTCGTTCAAGGCCAAGTGGCCCAGGCTCCGGAGCTGGGTGAAGCCCTCGGGAAGCCTGTGAGAACATGAACAAAATTCCATTAATCCTCTTTACAAACCACAGAATACCCAAAAATACTTAAATCCCACCAAAGCCAATCTCATCCCAGTTGGAATCAACATGTGGAAAGGAGAATAGGAACCATTACCAACCCTGGCTGCTGATCCAGGACAAGTTCTGCTTCCAAGACCACAAAACCCCCTTGCACAAAACTTACCTGGCCAGGTTTGCAAACTCAGCTTTGCAGCACTTGAGCACAAAGCCCAGACTAAACCATGCCACAGGAGGATCATTTACACTTGGGAGAAGGGAGGGCTCCCAAGTATTCCAAGTGCCCAACAAAAGACACCTCTGCAGATGACACTGCAGCATTCCCCAGGACCAAGCACCATCACAAGAGACCCAAGGTGTGACAGAATAGGGAAAAACCCTGCAAGAGGAAGTTCCTTTTCTTCCACATGCAGCTTGTAGAGCCCCCTCACCACCCACCCCCAAAACTCGTCTGAACCCTGAGCCAGAAAAAGCTCTGACAAATAACACCTGATGCAGAAGTGCTGGTCATTCCTGTGGTACAGAGATTGTCACCAACAAGGAAGCTTGTCCCACTCCAGCAGTGCCCGGGACCAGGAGAGGGAGCAGAGTTAAATGTGCCTCCAACCTGGGCAGCCCAAAGCTCCAACCTGCCCCGAGCACAGAGGGATGTGGACAGCCGGGGCCAGACTGGCACCTGCAGCAAGACAGCAGTGCCTGAAAACGTGGCTCACCCGGGCAGGGAAGCCACAGTCCAGCTTTATGAGTTAACAGCTCCAGAGACAGAGTACTGAAAGACAACCGCTTGGGCACAGCTCTAGGCACTGAGCTAACAGGGACAAAACCAAACGCAGGGTTCAAAGCACGGCTGTCCTCAGTTCTGAATAAAAGAGAGGTGGAAAAGGGGCTAAGAGGGGGCAAAAAGGACTGAGAGTGGGGCCCAAAAGGGGCTCTGGGGTGCAGAGGATGGCATTTAGGCTTTTTCTCCTCTGCACCACAAGCTCATATCCATTCTGGTTTGTGACCAGCACAAAGGGAGCGACAAACTTGTAAGAGGACAAAAGTCCTCAGTGTTGACACCAGCACAACAGCTCCTCATTCACAGCACAGGCCCCGAGGATGGAACACACTCCCAACACCAAGTGTTCCACCTGCTAGGAGAGCAGAACCTGAAGCTTTGCACGAGGCAGGGCAATCCCAGGCCTTGGCTTCACAGGAAGACCAAAAATTACAAGGTGAAGTTCAGGGAAAGCCAGGGAGAATGTGCAATTTCAGCTCTCCTTCTCAGCTGGACTAATGGGTTGTATATATCTATAATATATAATTTTATATTTCTTTATAATAATATTAATTATAGTAATTTATATTTATTTATAATATATAATTTTAATTGCATATGCCCTCCTACCTGGAGAGAGGATTCCCACTGAAGTCTGCGATTTCCAGGGATTTGCAGAATTTGATGCTTTCAGGAATTTCTGGAATGTCTGGGAAAAACAGGTGAAAGAAGAGAAGAGGGTTGAGAAAATGGGGCAGCAGGTAGCGGTGACAGCCTGAGACACGGTAACTCAAGCCCGCTGTCACAGCTGAGCTGAGGGATGGCTCCCCAGATCAGGGCTTCTCCTGAGCAGCAGGGCACAGGCAGCACTGCCCAGCCCAGCTCGGGCCTCACCGTTGCGGGAGATGTCCAGCTCCACCAGCTGCATGAAGTTGGCCACCTCGGGGGGAAGCCTCTGGATCTCATTGTCGCTCAGGCCCAGCTTGCGCAGGTTCAGGAGCCTGAAGAAAGGCTGGGACATAAGTGACACAACTGGGTCAGCAGCAGGTCTGGGGAAATCCATCTCCTCGTTTCAGGAGGAGCCTGAGCAGCCACCCCGAGACAGCTGCCTGCTCCCAGCACCCCACCCCAGCCACTGTGTGAGCCCGAATCCCCACGGAGGGCTGTGAGGGATGAGGGTAAAAGAAAAAAGCATGAATGAGTTTAGCTTGATCATTCACTCAGCATCTGTTACCCCACTGCTCTCCTCCCTCGTGCACAGGACAGAAACTGGACATTCCCTGCTCCCACAGCAACGGGTCACCTCAGGCCCTGAGGTCCAGCACCACGGGGAAGTCACTCCATAGAGCAGCTTGCAGCAGACCTGAGTTTGTGAGGCAGCTCCAGAAGAGCCAACAAAAGGAGGCACGAGGAGACCAGCAGCCCAAAGAGCTGCTATACAGGGTGTTTGCTCAGGACAGCAGTGGCAAGCCCCCATACCAGCAGGGACAGCATTTGTGCCCCCTGTGCCAGGTGGAAAAGGCACGGGTGAGCTGTCAGCACGCCCCCAAGCACACAGAAATAGAGATGGCACGAAAATTCTTTTCTAGAAACACCACAGCCATAGGAATGGTGACTGGAAGGGCCATCACAACACCTGCCTTTTTCACACACCCCTCGGGGCTCGCAGAAATCCATCAGCTGCAAATGGCAAATTCCAGGATTCACCAATGACTCCTCCAAGACACCACCAGCCCCAGCGAATTCACTAAACACAGTGTACTGTAATTATCAACTGACCACATACTGCAGCTGATTCCAACCACTGCCAAAGGTCAGCTCCTGGACAGGATGGGAACCAGGGCTGGGGCGTTTGCTGCATTTCCTGGATTGATTCGGGGAGCTGGGAATAACAAACAACAATGCGGGGCCGTGGCAGAAAACGTTAAGAAGTGACAGAGACCAAACTCGGGTCTGCGCAGGGATGTGCATAGGCCATTTCCAAATTACATCACCCGTGTTTGTCCTGGGCAGAGGCAGGGTGGAGGTCACAGCGGCACAGGAGAGGCTACCCTGGGATCATCCACGGGTCACAACACGCGGCCAAAGTCGGGGCCACTCCTGCAGCGCACACCCAAAGGGAGGGATGAATCCAGAGAGGGCTCTGAACCTCCCTCCTCTGCCTTTCCAGGGATCCACCTGTACAAGAGCTGCTGGGACAGGGCCCCAGGAACACCTGCAGGGTGCCTCCAGGTGTGGGGCATGTTCAGGACCCCCAAAACACTGCCAAAATCGAGAGCACAGAGCGGATGAGGGAGGGGTGCGGCCGAAAAGGCAGAGCAAACATAACCCTGAGAGGAGGCAGAGAGCACAGGTGAGCTGCTCAGCCTCCTGCAGCGACAGCCATGAGCTCTGCTGGAGCAGCCAGAGGAGTTCCTGCACACAGCCAAGCCTCTGCAGTTCCCAAATCACAGTCAGGGCACTCTGCAGGGCACAGGAGTGTGTCTGAGTAGCACCAAACCCCTGCTGCACTCTGCACGTGGGAAGTGATATGGGATGAACAGCAGAGGAAACTCACACTTCTGATGTTCTAAAGGACCGTAATAATTGTGCAATGAGTAAATAAATTTTTTAAAATGACCCCTCTGGCCCTCACCAGCTCTGTTTAACTCTGTTTATCTAATGCAGACAAGCTTGGTGAAAAGGAGGTGAAAGTCTAAACAACAACAAAGGTTCAGGGGAGCAGGAGTTTAGAGACTTGACTTTGCTATTGTTTCCTAGAGCCTTCTCCTAATTTTAGAATGCAAGGAAATTCCAGGCAAGGACGCGTACTGACCTGCCAGAGTCTGCACACTGGAAAATAACCACGGGGACTGAACATCCACAGCCCAGGCTGCAGCACTTCTGCCTAAGGGTACAGGTAGCCTCAGAATAAATGTCCACACTTTTAAATGGCATTTAGAGCAAAGAGGAATAAACCCAGGCTGTGTGCCGTAGCTCCCAGTTTCTTCTTTTCTCTTAAAAAAAAAATGTTTCTAACCCCCCAGCACTGCCAGAGCCGGGCACAGCCCACGTGCAGAACTGCAGGAGAACACAAGTGCTACACTTGGCAGAATCAGTTACACCGGACCTGAATTAAATATTTAGATGTGACAAAAGGTAAAACCAGCCAACAGCCATCAGTGGTAGCCAGAAAAAACAAATGTGAGAATTACAGCGTTTTCATGCTTGAATTCAGGTTCTGTATTTGCCAAAAAGAGGTGGCAAGAGGATGTGACCAAGAGCTGCAAATGCTGTCTCTGACACAAATTTCCATGTAATTTCCAGCTCAGTATTTTCTGTGAGCTGAGGACTTCAGCTCAGGCCAACAACACAAAGCAAAGGCTGCACAGGAGATTCACTTGTGACACTTGAAAATGAGAACAAATGATTTTAAAATTGTCACTAGAACTAAGAGTGGAACCTTGATTACACATCCCTGGAGACTGGCAATTACCCCTTTTGCTAATCAAAGTTTACCCCAATTCTCAGAGCTGACAAAGCAAACCCCTGGATTTGGCACCACGCTGAACACCTCCAATAAGGAGAAACTCCCCCAACTTCAACATTTTCTGATTTATAAAATAAAACACCACCAAATCTGCCTGATCTAGACTCCTCAATGTCCAAACTGGACTCAGAGTAGACTAAAAATAGAAGATTGAAGAAGAAAAAAAGGTAAGGCCAGTCTCTCCCTGTCTCCTGGCAGCCCAGAAGCCCAAAGCCCACAAGGACCAGCAGAGAAATATTCCAGCACACAGGAATCCAGAATGAGCACGGGAAGATTCCAGCACATGGGAATCCGGCAGCTCAGAGTGTGACGGAAGTTATCACTAACAAAAAACCCCCAAAGATTAGGGAGTACAACATAATTGCAGTTGGGTGTAACTGGAAGTAAAAGCCTTTGCAAAGCAGGGTGCATTACAGAGATATTCTCTGTTGAAGCATGGGAGTATTCAGAGGGTAGATAAGGCAGAAAAAAGCTACAAAACTGTCCTACACTTAGAGTTCAGGGACATAAACTCTTACAGTGCCCAGAGCAAAGCCACAGTGCAACCAACTGGAAATATATTAAATAGTCATTAATTAGGGACAGGTACAAAGAATTGTAAAGAACCATACGCCAAAAGAAAAGAAACGCTCCACAAAATGGCAACATTGCAAAAGAAGGCAGAAAACTGAGAAGTCCAGGCTCTGCAGCAGGTTTTCAGATGTAACATTCTCCCTCAGCAGCCCCTTGAGAGCCAAATGCAGGCAAACAGGTTCAAGGGTTTTTGCTAAGCTCTGAAACAAAATTCAGTTACTTCAATCTTTAAAAAAGACAAAAAGGGGCAACTGAGCCCCACGGATTTTTCAGTCAGAAGGGACTGAAATACGACCTGCATCTTAGATCCATGAAATAATTCATGTTGGAAGGCACTTGGGAGATCTGCAGTCCAACCTCCTGCTCAAGACAGGATCAGGATGAGGCCAGAGCAGCCTGCTCAGGCCTTTGTCTGCTCAAACTTTCAACCATGGGGGATGGCCCAAAACTCCTCTGGGCCCCTGGGTCCACCAAATAATTGTCCTCAGAGGGGAGCCATTTGGCTCCAGGGGTTCACAGCTCTGCAGAAACCAATAAAACCCCTCAAATATCCCTCCTTGCTGCTGCCAGTCAGATACGGAGTGTTGTAAGAGAACCAGCAGAATTTGGGGAACCCCTCATGAGCCAAACCCTGCCCAGTGACACCCCAAAATCCCTACAGGTTCAAAAGCCACACAGCTCCCCTCTACGAACCTTTCTCTTCCTTTCTGCATACTGTCCTCATCACAGAGTGGCTTTTTTCCCCCTGACTGGAGAATGGAGACATCTGGTACTGGGCTTTCAGTGCAAGTTATGTGACAGCAGTTTTGGGATGCCACACCATAGAAAGGTTTGGGTAGAAAGGGACCTTCAAGACCACCCAGTCCCATTCCCTGCCACGAGCAGGGACACCTTCTACTGTCCCAGCTTGCTCCCAGGTCCATCCAGCCTGGCCAGGGACACTTCCAGGGATGCAGGGGCAGCCTGGGCACCTGTGCCAGGGCCTGCCCACCCTCACAGGGAAGAATTCCTTCCCAATATCCCACCTGACCCTGCCCTCTGTCATTTCCCCTTGTGCTGTTCCTCTAAGCCCTTGTGCCACTCTCCAGCTTTCCTGGAGCCTCTGTAGGTACTGAGAGCCTGCACTGAGGTCTCCTCAGAGCCTTCTCTTCTCCCAGCTGAACAATCCCAAACCTCTCAGCCTTTCATCACTGGAGAGGTGCTCCAGCCCTCTAATCATTTCTGTGGCCTCCTCTGGACTCGTTCCAACTGCCTGATCTATGCAGGAGTGAGAAAGGATGAAAGCCCTGTGCAATTTTTAGCGAGCCTCTCAATTCAGAGCACTGCCTTTGGCCTCAGTTTACGAAAGGAAAACACCCAGCGGTCACAGCAGGATCACGCTGGGACAGCCAAGACTGTTCCCAAAATGCCCCCCAAGGAGGTCAGTCCTGCCCCAGGAACGTTCCCCCAGGCACACTCTGGGTTACCCAGAGAGGCAGGAACAGGCTCAGCCGGTTCACCAAACAGCAGACACGGGCTCCCCTGGCAGGGTCACTGCTGAGGAGTGGAACAGCTGGGCAGAGGGGCTGGCCCTGGACATGATTCTCCCCGACAACACAGGGATGCCCAACACCCCCTGGCAGAGCTTTCCAGCCAGCAAGAGGATCGAGCACCAAGGTGCCTGACCCTGGGGAGCTGGGGAATCACGAGGTGTGCCTGCACTTCAGCCAGGTCAGGGCACGGCTCCAGGTCCACAGGAGGGCAGAGTGCTCCCAGAAGGAAGGAGAAGCCCACCTGACCCAGGAATGAGCTCATAACCCCAGCATGGCATGACAGGTCACCAGCAGCACGGATGGGTGGCACTGGAGGAGGCACTGGCCAACACTGGGAGAAGGAGATGACCCGCCCCTGAGCAGGGACAACAGGACCCCTGCGCCCCTTCCTCCCTCTCTGCACAGGGAAACAACTGTCCCGCTCCAAACCTGGCTGCACCAGCCACCTCCTGCCCTGTCCTCAGCCTGGAGCAGCACCAGGCAGCACCCCAGGCCCTGCAGACACCAGAACGGAGCTGCCAGGCATGTCCAGAAAGCAGGGGATGTTCTGGAGACAGCTCCAGAGCTGCAAAGGCGCATGAAGGACAGACTGCCAGGTACAGCAGCTCGCCCAAAAGGCAGCCTGCATCAGAGAGATGCAGATCCATGGAGGGTTTGAGGATGAAGGGACACAGAGACAGGTCCTGTAGATCCATGGAGGGTTTGAGGCTGGAAGGGCCCTGTTAAGACCAGGTAGTCCAACCTCTGCTCAGAGAAAGGCTAGCTAGAGCACGTTAGCCAGGGCAGTATGTGAATACACAGCAATACCTTGTGACATACATACACAGCAGAGGCACACGTGACATGTACACACACAGCAGAATCTCAGAGGGCCTTCTAAGCCCACTCTCTATCTCTAAGGAACCATCTGGAGCAGGTCCCGTCCCCTCCCTGCCATGCCCAAGCCTTCAAGCTGTGTTCCTCCAGCTGATGGACACATCTGTGTCCATGTCTATGAAGCTCCCAGCAACAGTGCTGAGGTTGCAGCAGAGCCCCAGGACATGAACAAAGGGTTGCTGGAGCTGTTAGGTGATCTAAGAGAAGCACAGTGTCCAGTGATGCCAGGAATTCAGACACCACCCCCATGTCTCCCTCCTGCTGCAGCGTGATGCTTGGCAGAGCCTCGGTCCGCCCCCCGCTCACTTATTCAGTCAGACCAAGAGGTGGAAAACGAAGAAAAGGAGAAAGGACAATGGATAAAAGGCTCAGGACAAACCCTCTGAGCAACCACTCAGCTATGCCGTTTCCCAGAAACGGCAAAATCCCAGGGGCAGGCCTGGAAAGCCTGGATTCCCCAGGCAGGATTAGGGACAGCGAGGCAGGCTGGCCCAGGGGCTGACAGCGGTGCGGTGCCACAGCCACCCCAGCCTGGTACAGGGGGCTGGTGGAGCTGGTCCTGCTGCTCAGGCAGGAGGGGGAACGGGCTGCAGTCCTGGAGCAGCCTGACGGTGCATGGCCCAGGGGCCAGGGACACAGAGCCATGGAGCTCCCCTCGCCGGCTGCTGGCGTCGGCGACCTGCAGCGACCACAGAGCCCTGTGCACACAACGGCAACACAAGCCCCGGGTGCCACCTGTCCCACCTGCAGGAGATGCATCTTCACTGCCAAGGAAAGAGAGAAAGTGTTTGGGTGCTGAGCCTGGGACCTGGAAAACACCAACTGTGGCTGCGTGCGGACTGATCCCCTCTCCCAGGTCAGCGTCACCAGACTCCTTCCCAAACCTTTGTTTTCCTGAGGCTATAAAAAAGAGTTTCTGCCCCACCCAAGGCTAAGCTCCAGCTCTCCCCTTCACCTGGTGCCTAATCTCATAATGCCAGGGGAAGGGAACTAGGACATGGCGGGGTCTGTGCTCCCCTTGGAGGGCCAGCCCCCACATTCCCACCTGGAGGAGAGCCATCTCCATGAGTCAAGAGGGAGCGAGGAGGACAAACAGACACCTGGGCTCCTCCACCAGTTTCTGTGGAGAAGGAACCGTGCTGAGGACAGCTCGTGGAGCTGCCTTGGCCCCAGGAGCCCTCCTGCCAACAGCAGGCAGGGAGGGGGTGGCTGCCCAATGCTACCACAGGCTGTGGGGACATTTCTTCCCCTCAGCTAAGCAGGCCATGGGCAGAACTCGGTGCAACACCTCAAAATCTCTCCAGGTGACAAACAGCAGCACTGCTGGAGGGGAGCAGGACACGTGCCAGGCAAAGAGGAGACAGGCACCAGCTTTTCCACAGAGCCACAACAACCTCACGCTCAGGCCAATGGCTCTGAAACCAGGCAGTGACAATTTATACAGCTGGAGAGCAGGAATGGGGTCTATATCACAAATATCTTGGCTCTGGAATGGGACAGAGACTCTCTGCTTCTGCAGCCAAAACCACCACGGTGTCCCCAGCTCTGTAGCCCAAACAGCAGGGCTCAGACACCTCCTCTTCCTCAAAACAGCCTGTGACAAGCCAGGCTGCCCCAAGACAGCAGCCCTGAGCCAGCAGTGCTGACAGCAGGAGGTTTTCTTCAAGGCCCAAGCAGCCCAGCAGCGCCTGTTGTGTGATGACTCCTCCAACACGAGCTAAGGGGCTTCAAGGCAGAGCTTTTGCCAACCCTTCCAACCCTGGAAGTGCCCATGCTAAGGTCCTCCTCAGTCTCCTCACCTCTCATTTCTCTTTTGAGAATTTCAATTCCACCTGTCCAGCCCTGCTAGAACCGTCCCTGCCTCCAGCAGGACATCACATGTTTAATTAAAGGCAGGATCAGACTGTGCAGCAGGAAAATAATTACAACTCTCCTTGTGATTCATGAGCAAGAGGGCCTGCTTCCCATGCCACCAGGGGCTGGGCTCCTGGATGGGTTCTGTGTTTGTCTCCAGGCTGGATGGATGCACGGGACCCTGCACTGCAGGCAGGAGGTGTCTGTCCATCCCTCTGTCAGCAGCGCAGAGCAGCAGCTCCTCACATGCTGGCAGCAAAACCAGCTCCTGTATTTGAGCCCTGTGTTTCATTCCCACTTTCCTGGTTCAACATGGGCCCCTGGAGGAAACAGAGACTGCTGCATGCCCCGCAGCTGGGCATGGGACACGCGTCTGCCTTGCCTGTCCCAGACACCTACAGGCAAGCGAGGTGTGAAGAGACCTGGGGCCCCTCCTTTCACAGGTGTGCCAAGAGATCTGTGACACCTGTGCCAGTGGCATTGTCTCTGGGGAAATCCAGCCTGGGACAGAGTCAGGAGGAACTGGAAGCAGCAACTGCAAAGCAAAACACCCAGGAGCTGACGAGCTCTAAGGTTAAACCTGGCGCTTCTAAGTCACCGTGCTCAAAGCCAGCACGGCACAGGTGAGGCCACAGAACCAGAAAGACCTGTAGGTCATGGCTGGGCAGCACAGGCAGGACGCCAGCTCCAGAGGCTGCACAGCTCCCTCAGCAGAGCAGGACTCACTTCCAGCAGAGCCCAGCGCAGCCAACCCAAGAGACACCTTTCCCTGCAGAGAGAAACCAGGAGGGCAGTGGTTATTGCCACAACAGCTTAACCCAAGAAGCATCACCAAAATCTGATGAGGGTAACTGAGCTAACACGAGTAGAGGTCAAACAATCTATCACACTGCTGAGAGGTGGGAACACCAGTTTGGAGCTCCAGCAGAGCGGCCACTAGCCAGCCCCAGTGGCAATCACAGCCACCACCCAGGTGGTGCCAGCTACCCGGGCACTGGGTCTGACCCACCTGAGCAGGACAGCACCTCAGGCAGTGCATGCAGACCACCCGCTCCCCACGCCAGATCTTCTCACCCCACCAGGGCTCTACCCCACTCCTCAAGGTATCTGCCAGATCCTGCTCCAGGCTAGTGAACTTCTCTGGCCACGGGCACATGGTCAACAACACCTGAAAGGAGGCACTTCAGAGGAGTCCCCAAGAGACTCGGCTGAATGCCAACCACAGCTGGGTCTGCAGGCAGAGCCAGGGCAGAGGGCACAGCAGGAGAAGATGCTCCTTGCCTGCCCAGGGAGGCACGGAGGGGCCCGGCAGGGCAGGGGCACCCAGGGCACCCAACACGAGTGGCCCCAGATGCTCCCACAGGCCGGAGCCAGGAGGAGCCAGCCCCAGCAGGCCGGACACGGCCCTCCCCACAGCCCTCCCCACGCAGACCGGCGGATTTCCGACTATTTAACCCCGTATCAGGCCCTGAGGAATGCACTGCAAATATATAAAAGCACTTAAGTGTTGGGAATACATTCCAGCAGAGACAAAGCGAGCTGTCTCTGAGCCAAAGGCTCGGCAGCTGCTGCTTCTCAGGCACTGAGGCAGGACTGAGGAATGCTGTCCCCTTCAGAGGGGCCGGGACAGCAACTGCCCCTGGCACACAGCACAGCCAGGACACAGCCAGGAGCAGGCAGGAATCCTGGGCCAGGTGAAACAACAAACCAGCCCAGGCCCCCGGAAAGGCAATCGCCAGCCAGAGTTAAATCGAGACACCACAATTAGCATCCCACTGCTGCGAAGGCCGGGGAGGTGATCAATGCTCTCACACTGATCTTCTACAGGAGGCAGCAGCTGAATGTGGCTGTGTGAAAAGAGGGGGCCCCGAGCACAATCCCAGCACTCACAGCCTCCACCTTGGTCTGTGCACTGGGACGGGGCAAACCAGAAGGCCCAGAACTCCTGTGGCAGGCACAGGGCACTCAGAGACATTTTTCACTGAAATACTGGAATATATATTAAATAACCACGGCACTTAGTGCTGTGGTTTAGTTGACAAACCGGTGTTCAGTTCACATCTTTAGGTCATTTCCAGCCTCAAAGATTCTGTGACTTGCAAAAGCATTAATCCGGAGAGACCCGTGGAGATCATTTCAGGGAGAGCATCCCGGTCCCGGGTGAAGCAGCCAAGCCCAGCATGCCACAGGTACAAGGACCACATCTTTAGGTCATTCTGCCCCAGCACTTAGGTCTGCCCAGCCAGGCCCTCCCTGGCACACCAGCAGCTCAGGAATCACCGCCTCCCATTCTGCCAAGGGACAGCATCTACTTCTAAACCATCCTCACAGCAAAGAGGATGTCAACTTGCAATTACAAAGAGTAATTGACTGATCTCTAATGCCACAGCTATTAGCAAAGGGAAAAATGCCAGAAGTCGTATTATTCAACAACCTGTTGCAATTGTTTCCAATCAGATTGTGTTTTCCTGAGGCAGAAATCATAAGGAGGTTTATCCAACAGATACATCTCCAGCACAGTGAGGCACCAAAAAACAGCCAAAAAACCCCAACAAACCAGGTCTAACCATGAAACTAGGAATCCAAGACAAGACAATGAGGCCAAGCCAAATAACTGGAGCAAAGCGGGGGACTAAATGGCAGCCTGCACCCTTGGGGTGCAGGAGAGCACATCTGGGGGGACTGGAGAAGTCTTGAAGAAGAGTGAAGTGTCCCTGTATGGAAGGACACCGACCCAAACATCTCCTCTCAGCGGGAAGAGGACACGGAAGAAGGTGCTGGAGCAGGTCCCGGGGGAACGGCTCAGACACGCACCAGTAAATGCCCTGAAGCAGGAATGGAACAAGGAGCCAGAGCCCACAGAGATGCTGTGATGCCACATCCCCCTGCTCAGCACACGGCACCCCTTCCTTCCACCGCACTCCCAGCGCTGCCTCAGCCAAGCTCCTGCCAGGGAGACGGCAAAACAGGGCTCCAAAACGCAGGAAACACATGGGAACGGGTCAGAGGAGAGCTGAAGAGGCTAACCCAGCCCTGCCCCTTCCTCCAGGCACCAATGCACTGATTTTCCCTGGGAGATGCTCAGCAGCAGCAGCCAAAGGGAACTGGAGACACCTGAGGGGAGCAGGCAGGGCCTCAGCAGTGCCCGCTCAGAGACAGCACCGGGAACACCGGCACAGGACAGGCAACCTCACCAAAGCACAGAGAAACCCAACAGGGCAAACCTGGGCCGAGCTGGCAGCCACACACAGGGCAGGTGTAAAATCACCCAACAGAGACCACAGAGAGGTTTATGACAACCCGGGAAAGACTGAGCAGGTGCCTCCACCGGTGACCTTCCCGCAGGTACCAAACCAGTGCTGAGGGAGAGGCAGAGCCATTCCAACCACGGCCACATGAATTTTCACCAACATTTTACTCCACTAAACCTCTCTGTTGCCCAGCTCTCTCTGCAGCTCCCATTCCACGCAGCAGAACCTCTTCCAGGACCCGAGCTGGTGGGGAGGCAGCACAGCCACACCGGTCCCACAGAGAGCTGAACACACCTCAGAGTTCAGAGAACTGGATATTAACGGTCACTTCCCTTTCACAGGCTTAAGTAAAATCCATCTGTGTGTCTCTTTCCTATTCCCTGCTTGTATATCCAAGAATTGTACGTCCAAGAGTTTTCTCCATGACTGAGCTTGTATTTGGCTGCTGCCACCCCAACACAGATCCTACACCTCTGCTGTCACCAGGGAAGGACGCAGGGGAGACACTCTGCACTTATTCTGATTTCTGGGCAGCAGCAATCCAGAAGAGGTGGCTTTTGGAGCGACAAACACACATCCAGCTGTCCCATTACCCCACGGGGCTCCTGAGCTCCTGCAAAGCACGGAGAGCCGTGCCGGCCCTGCACGCAAGTCTCACAAGCAGCAAGTGAAACCAGTTTGTTGGCTGTTTTGTTAAACAAATGCAGCTGCAGCTTTGACACAGCCTGGGATGGAGAGAACCACATCCAGAGCAAGAGGAGGTGCCCGCCACACATCAAGCCTTGGCAGGCTCCAAGGCTGGCTCTGCACAGTGAGCCACGGAGGATTCCCAGCTCCCTGACTTTCTCAGGGAAGAGCTATTAGTAGAGAGAGATTAGAAGGAGAAGCTTTACTCGTCCATGGAAGTAAATAAACCCCAAGATCCTCCTTACAGCCCCCAGATGCCAGGAAATTAAAAGCTGCTCTTAATTAGCTTTGCACGGCCCCATTTTGCTTGGGGAAAGTGACAACTACGGCCTCGAGCTTCCCCTGGGTGCAGTGGGATCCTGGCTCTGGACATGGGGCAGGTTCGCTCCCGCCCCAGGCCACGGCAGCTAAACAGGAGGAACTGCTGAAACCCAGCCAGTTTCAAAGGGCTTTGCCATGATGCAAACGGCAACAAGCCCAAGCAGGGAAGGACCTGCCCTGGACAGAAATGGGCTCCTCTCCCCAGTGTCCGTCTCCCACAGTTCCCAGTGCAAGTGGATATCAGCTCACTGGGCAGTGAGAGGAGTGTTTTCTGCACTGGGCTCAGTTTACCATGGGAGCTGTGGTGAGGAAAAAGCAAAGCACAGGAACTGCAGGTCCTACATTAGAAACACCTGGGCTTCCCTCTTCAGCACCAGCACTGCTGAAATCCTTGGGAGGACAGCCGGCCCTTGGGTTTCCTCTCGCACAGCCCACAGCCTCAGACACCTCCAGCCCAGTACCCCCCCAGCAGGTGTCTGTGAGTGTGCTGTCCCTGTGCACACTCATGCTGACACACCAGAGCTCTGAGGTCTCCTCCCTCTGCACAGACTTGTTCAGGGTTTCAGCTCCCACTCAGCTCCACCCTCTTGCCCTCCTACACCAGGTCCTACCAGCTCTGCTCCACCCAGGCTTCCTCTACCCTCCCTTCTGCCTCCTCACACTCCAAACTGGAGCACTCCTCCGAAAGCACACCAAGAGTCCCTGGATCCTTCTGGGCTGCCACCCCCAAGCGCTCCAAATTCCATACTGTGTTCATTCCTTCCTGCTGAGACCTGGGTTTCTCAAGTGCTCCACTGTGGAGTGGCCTGGATGGCTGAGGTGTTATGCAGCTCCTGATTTAGCCAGCTGTACTTCCAAAACCCACACAGCCAGTGCAGGACCTGGTCTTCACCCTGCTCCTGCAGACATCCTGCAGCTACCACTCTCTGCAAGGCAGGTACAGCAGAAGTCAGCATGGAGCAAGTCACTTCCACCTCTGGAATTCAGACACCCTGGTGGAAAGCACAGACAACTTACCAAAGGGAATTTATCATTTTCCATTAAATCATGTGGTATCACCCTGGCAGCAAATCCCTGCAAAGGGGCAGCAGATGCTCCCACACAGGTTTAATCCATCCCTTCAGACTGCCCAAGCAGAGCCACCCTAAGGGGAAATTTAGGCTCGGGACAGGCAAATTTCCACAAGGGACAGGTGACAAAGAAGCAAGAGTAGACAGAAGAGGACCCGGCACTGCAGGACGGAGATAAATACAGGCTGACTTCTGCAGCGGGGAAGGGAGAAGCGAGGAAAGCACAGCAGTGTGGCTCAGCAATCCCAGGAGACGGGCACAGCCTCCCATCGCGTCTGGAGCGGAGCAGCAGCACAAAGGGCACTGGAAATTCTGCAGAGGAAAATGGTGCCACAGAAAGAGCAAGAGATCAAGATCCATGATCCTGGAACAGGTGAAATAAGGACACAGAAAAGCCCGTCTGAAACACTCAGCTGGTGCTGAGTAAGAAACCCTGCAGAAGAGGAACCATATAAACTCACCTATTTTCAAGAGAATTGTCTGACCTTCCCAAAAGCCACCCCTCCAACCCTTTCACCTCAAAAATCAATTTCACAGGGAAGTCTTTCCTAAAAACCCCGCCTGAGCCCTCAAACACAAACCTGCTGCCCAAGGCTGTGAACGCTCTCTCATTCCCACTTTCCTGACAGATCTTCACAGGCACATCTCTGTGTCCTCCAGACCTTCTCCCACAGAAGGGGCATGTGCAGCCCCATTCTGTGAAACACACTGCCCTTTCCCCACCTTCCCTTGTGGTAAGCACAAACCCTCCTGCCAGGGTCTCCTTCCCAAAAAAGCCTTGTTTCCATGAAGGGCTCCTCACCTGGAAAACATCCCCCTGTCCCAACCAAAGAGCTTTCCCACCACCATCCTTCAGGGACAGCGTGTGCCTAAACGCAGCGTTCCCACTCTTCCTCTTCCTGGTGGAAGGGCAGTTTACTTTCAATTTTCATCACCATCGTGCCACACAGATCCCTACTCCTGCCTTAGGGATCCGTCCTACCAACAGGAATACCCTCAGAAAATGCCCTTCCTGTGGTGACCTGGGACCAAACACCCCTCGGCACAGCTCAGGAAAGCACCGTGAACACAAACCTCCAAGACACACACTGGGTCAAACCTAATGTGGATCAAACCGTGTTCCACCAGATCTCCTCCCTCACTGCGACCAGAGCAAGCACGGCGCCAGCCCCAGGGAACCCGGAGGGGCTAGAAAGGGGAGAGAGAGCGTGCTGTGATTCTGCTTCCTCTACCCAACGTGTCTCCAAAGCACCTCTGGCATGCTCAAACTCCCGGGTGCTCTCAGGAGCAGCAGCACTCAGGGCTGCTCTGCGTGTCTCCCTTTCCTGCTCACAGCTGCAGGCACCCAGTGCTCGCCTGCCTGGTGAGGGCTTTGAGGATGGGCTGACAGCTGGCACGGCCAGAGAAAGCCCTCAGCAGCTCCAGACAGGAGCTGAGAAGGAAGAGTGTGAGTACAGCGAGTCCGAAGCCAAACTCCCTCCAAGCCTCGCCCAGGACACGCAGTGCAAACACACAATGGTGTCTCTGCAGATCCTCCTTTTCGGTTGTTTTCCCCTTCGTGAGCTGCTCTGCTTCTCTCCTGAGCTCACGTTAACCCACAGCATTGCTATGTCACGTGCCAAGTGGTTCCGCAGCTCAGCTAAAGTACGTTTTGCACAAAAAATTCTTCCATTTGCTCTGAGCTGAGCCCTTTTGGGCTCCACTCGATGCTCTCCTGCCAGCAGCAGTCAGTTGCTCCCTGTCCACTCCTCCGGGCCACTGCTGACATTCCAGGCCTCTGCCATCGGATGGGGAATGGCTCCACATTTCACTGCCTTCCCCAGACAGATGGAGACATCCTGAAAGCATTCCCCTCCCATGTGCAAAAGTTTTTCTAGGCTGTGTCTGGTCACACCCTTTGCTGCTCCACATTCTCCATCCCTCTCCTGATTTACTCCATCTCCTGCGACCAGGAGCGTCTCGCTGTTCTGTTCAACTTGTTCTTCTAATAATTCTTTGCCAGAAGACTCCAAAAGGGGAACTGTGAGCCCAGGACAGGTCATGGCAACAACTCTGATGCTCCAAGCTGAGCGGAAGCTCCCTGGGTGACTCAGGAAGGCACTAAGGGCACACAGCACCTGCCATCACAGGCTAAGTAAAACACCGGTATAAAATTTGCATTTGTAATCCAAAAGATGCTCTTCCAAGCCCACAAAGCCCAGGCTGCCCCAGTTCCAAGGGGCCCAGTGCAGCACGAGGCCAGGCCCTGACTGCTCATCAGGACACAAGAAGCTGAGAGCACAGGGACCAGCAGGTTCTCTGCAGGTGTGTCGCAATCACCCTCCTCTGCAGACAGGACTTACACCCATTCCCACGTCCCAGCCTGCCCATAACACACATTTTCCAGCAGTCTGGGAGATCTCCCCACATAAAGTACAAGATGCCGAGCTTCCTGAGGGATGAGAGCATCACACTCCATACCCGAACAACCCCACAGCTGAATCCCACAGGCAGCCCAGCTCACTGGGGAAGAAGCAAGCAGGAAAGACAAACAGAACACAAAAAGAGCAAGAACTGCTCCTTCCAGACAAGAAAATCTGTTCAGGTGCGGATGCGACAAGTGTATGTCTTAACAAAGCTGAACCAAACTACTGAATCAAAACCGAGTTTCTGGTTTATAAGTTGCTGTTTTGGTTTTTTTTTTTTAATCTAGATTTGATGACAAATTCCGTAACATGTCAGTATTCAATAAAAACCTTGAGAGCTAATAACCTACTTTTCAATTTTTTAAATAAAAACCCCGTCCATATTCCCTGCAGACCATTCCTCCAAACACACGGCAATCAAACACCTTCTCTCTCCGGCACAGGCAGAACTTAAATAACTTTTAAAAAATCACACTGTTTCCAAAGGGGATGCACAATAAAACTTCCTCCGGAGTATCCCACAGCCCAGTACTGCCTGAAGGCCTTTTCCTTCCCAAGAGGCAGGTTCAAACCCCAGCTGCAGCTTCCAGATTACCAGGCAGAAGGGGAACCCAGGCTTGGGTTCCTGGTACTTCAGGACCCAAACGCGGGAGCTCACCCTGTCCCAACACCCTGCCCTGCAAAAGCAAACCCTCGGGATTATCAAACCCTCGGGATTCACGAGAGGCTGGGCCAGGCTGGCAGAGGAGCACATCTCCAGTCCTTTGCTTCTGCAGACACCACGGTGGCATGGAAGGAACAGCACACGAAGGGCTTACCCTGGTGTTCCCTGTGTGCAGAGCTCTAAGGCTGAACAGCACGACAACAGAAGCTGCAAGTGCAGGCTGGAGCCCCACATCACGGAACGGTTTGGGATGGAAGGGATCTTAAAGACCACCCAGTCCCACTCCCCTTCCACAGGCAGGGACACCTTCCACTATCTCAAGCTCCTCCAAGCCCCGTCCCACCTGGCCGTGACACTTCCAGGAACGGGGCAGCCAGAGCTTCTCTGGGCAACCTGTGCCAGGGCCTCACCACCACGCAGGAAATATATATATATATATTTTTTTTTTTCCCAATGAGCCCTTTAAACCTGCCCTCTGGCAGTGGGAAGCCATTCCCCCTTTCCTGTCCCTCCATCCCTTGTCCCCAGTCCCCCTCCATCTCTCCTGGAGCCCCTTCAGGCACCGCAAGGGGCTCCGAGGTCTCCCAGAACTCCTCTTTTGAGGCCAAACACGCTCAGCTCTCCCAGCCTGTCTGTCTGTCTGTCTGTCTCCCAGTCTCTCTGTCTTCACGGCAGAGATGCTCCAGCTCCTGGAGCATCCCCGCAGCCCTCTGACCACAGCTACAAAGCAGCTAGATCGCTTCTAATTAACTCGCTCGACGCTTTCCGCAGTTTACTGATTAAACCAGAGGTTCGTCTTGTTGTTTTGTTTTGTTCCGTTCTTAAAACCCACGCCGCGCTTCGCCTGGCAGCGACCGCGACTGTCACAGGACCGAGGGCTCGGGCGAAGCGATCTTTTAGCAAGGGCGAACCCCTTTATGGCGGTGCCGGCTGCCGGGCC
>VWZN01015358.1:45482-80572 GCA_013396955.1 Regulus satrapa | reverse complement strand
TTGCTTCCCTGAGCTCACCTCTAATGCCTGTGTTGGTAAAGATAAGTATGGATTTTGCTGTTTACCAGCTCGTTGCATAAATTCAAGCATATCAACAGCATGGAGCAGCTCTTCCAATGAAAAAGGTTTATATTCTTTTTAAAATACAAGCTAATATATTACAGTGGCACCTCTGACTGCTGTGATAATTAAGGGTCTGTTTGTATTTCCATAATAAAATCCTATTCTCTAGTGTGGGGACTGGTTAAGTGAGTTATGATTTGTCCAGAAGCCAGAAACACAAGGTTTCAACTAATAATATCTTTTTTCCTTTTAGAGAACAGAAAATGCTCATCTGTATTTTTACACAGGGTTTTAGTGTGCAGCCATATTATTATGCTATTCCCTTAAGGGGTGCCCTGGATCAGCTGCAGCATAAAGTATCAGTAACTTGCTCATCAAAGGGTGCTAAAGACTTCCTTGAAAGTGTGGGGTACAGAAACTGTTGTGCCAATAATCCACAGCACTGCATTCTCTAAAGAGCTCTGAATAAGTCTCAACATCACCAATCCTAATGCTATTTATTGCACTTGTCAACAATCTATATGTTGTATCTCGTGTCCCAGGTAGGTATTGACATTATTGCTCTCCACTGTTACTATCTGATTCACTCCAATATGTAAGAGACCTGAAGCTTAGTCTCCCCCTAATATGACTGTGGTACAAGTGCCTTCTTAAATGAAAGTGATGGAAGAAAGCTCCTCCTCTTGCAAAATGTCAGCACCATTTTCCTGTTACTCAGAATCGCCCAGAGAAAACCAAGAAAACACTTCTCATTTCTTATTATGATGCTTTAAACATACAGCATTTAAAGTGTGAGTGTAGCACTCTAGCCTTTCTTGCTTTTACTGTGATGTTTTTTTCTTTCTGCTGCCACATATTTCTAGCTAAGCACTGTTGGAATTAAATTCTACCTCAGAGGTTTCCTGCACCATTTCCCAATTCTGCAATGAAGTTACTAGGTCAGCCACTGGTATAATAAACTAGTATTAAAATTACTAAAGAAAAATCATATAATGCAACAACAGTCCATGTATTTGCAGCTGTCTCCTGTCTTCAGAACTGTCTCCTTTTAGACCCTAAGCAATAACATACATATTTGCCTGATTTACTTCATCTTTTCTCCATCTTGTTCCCTTTCTTTAAATCACTGACAAACTACATTGAGTGAAAATCAAATAGAATCAGAGAATGGTTTGGGCTGGAAGGGACCTTTAAAGGCCGTCTACCTCCCTGAAAGGAACAGGGACATCAATTAGATCAGGTTGCTCAGATCCCCATCCAACCTGACTCTGAATGTTTCCAGGAATGGGGCATCCATAACCTCTCTAGGAAACCTGTGCCAGTGTTTCATTACCCTCATCATAAAAAAAAATTTCTCCCTATATCTACTCTGAATTTACCGTCTTTTAGTTAAAAACTATTACCCCTTGTCCTACCAAACTGTGCTGCTAGTGCTTTTTATGCTCCCACGTGAATGTCTTTGCAGTTTAGATTTTCTTCCATTACCATGCCCAAATGAACATGCTGCCTGACACACCACACAGAAAGTGGTACAGATACACTTCTGCATGTAAATTTGCCATTTTAATTGGCAGCAACCCCTCCAACTTAAAATAAATAAGTTTAAGTGGTCATGCTTTAATGAGTTCCGACATATATCTGAATTTCTTCAATCTGTTTTCAGTCACTATAGTGAAAAAGAAATGGTATTTTATCAGTCATTCCCTGACTCTGGTTTGAAACCAGATGGGAAAGAGCAGAAGCACACACACACAAGATAACTGCAACAGAAATATAACCAAATGTTTTCCACATCTGAGTTTGAGTTCTGACTAGGGTTTAAAATCTAAACAGTGTTTTCAGCAGCTTGTAACAGCCTAGTTACAATCCTTAGCAGTATTACAATTCAACTTGAGGAAGTTTCCTATCCTACTTAAGTCTGGGTTTATTTCTAAATTAAAAATTTAATGGAAAATAAATTAAACACACTAGAGTGCTTAGAAATTCAGAACACTTTTTGACCCCTAAAAGATGGACATTACTGGCATATGAAACTTTAAATAATCCTTGTTTCAAACTCCAATATAATTTGCAATCTATTTCTACCTAAACCTTACAGGAATCAAATTCTTCCTCACAGGCTTCCTGTGCCATTTCCCAATCCTTCAATAAAATAGTTATGCCACCCACTTATATTAAAAAAAGCAGAAAAAATAATTTTAAAAAAAAGTAGAAATAGATTTCCAATAAGGAATGAACAAAGAAAGAAAAAAATCTGACAAACCAGTTTTGGAAAGCAAACAGAAATTATGTGTACATACAACAGGTATTTGAAATTAGTGTCCCAAATTTACATATCAAATCCTGCCTACAGCCAACTCCTAAAAAATCTGTTACTCATGCCAAAAATATCTCCTGAGGAATCTCATTCTTTTGACAACAAAACCTAATTCATGGGTTTCCTAATTCATGGGTTTCCTAAACCACTCAGTAATAGCAATCAGAAACCAAACCAAACCTAAAGTCTTGATGAATTTGCAACATATTGTCTTTACTCCAAATAAAAGAGGCTTCAGTTACCTTTGCAATATATTCAATAAGATGTGCAGGTAGCTCTTTAAGTCTTTAGGCCTCAACATTAAAATAGATAAGAGAAAACTGAGTATAGGTAAAAATCTGTGGATGGTAAATCCATTGCACACAGATTGGAAAGCATTTCTGTTAATCTGTAAAGGTAAACAGAAAGATTTTTTTATTTCTAAGAAAGACAGAAATTTAAGCAGTATAAACATTGCAAAATTTATTTGATTTCCAAAGCCACAGAAAAGAATTTAAATGCACAGCATAAAAAGAAATCCCAGAATTTAGGGTGAAACTTTGTCATGCAAAGGGAATTTCCAAAGACTAACTATTGATACAAAGTACCAGATGTACCAGATTTGGAGCAAAGCTGTAGAAATCTATCAATATTTGTTGTCTCATATACGCACTTTTACTACTGTCTCTGACCTACAATAATTACACCCTACAAATTATAAGTAGGTAATTTCAAAAATCACAATTATATAACTCCTTTAAAGCTCTTTTTTATCACACACTGAAATGTTATGCTTCTATACAAATCATATCACAAACTGCTGTTGCAAACACTGCAGCTTCAAATCGCATTTATTATTTGTAAATGCTTGTTGAACACAGCAGGTGGCAAAATGATTTAGCATCATGAACAAATACATATGGTTGCTTGAGCCCCGATTTTAGAGTAGATAAACCTATTTTCTGGTCCTACATTTAATGGACTAGAAACAAACAATATGCAGCTAAACCATTGTACATATTTTGGCAACTCACGACTTCAAATGAACTTTCTCATATGAACTACTGTGCTTAAAACAACTTTAAAGCAAATCACAGGTCTCGCATATTCAATGACTGGCTCATTTGCAAGATTTCCTCTTACAGTTTTCAAGGAGGATTATGCACTATGGAAAAGAAAATGCAAAGGTAAAAGCAAGTGTTATGTGGTCTAAAATCAATAGACAGAGAGAGGACATTAAACAAGAGGCTAATAAAAAGATGCTGCCCTAGACAGTAACATAAAGAGCCCTGATATATTTTTCTCCTCAGAAATACTATTCCTTATGCCGATTTTCCCTTAGCACTGCAGTAGTTTCTCTGTGTATATACACGTCATCTTATTTTTTTGTCTTGTTCCAATTTTATGTTTGCATTTTATTTTCTCATTTCCTTCCTGCTACTCCCCTGTTTCTCTTTACTGGCTTGATGTTTACACAGACCTTTACTAGAATTGCAGGGTTTGGAGAGATCCCATTTTTCTTCTTTGTTGTAATGCCCACAGTTTTTTTCCCAGAGAAAAGATAAGTTTACCCAGAAAATAAAAAGCTAATACAACCTTTTGCTCATCAACAAAGTACGCCTTGCTGTAGCCAGGAATAAGTTAATAAAACAAGGAAAAAGCTTAGTGGCTTAAAGAAAAAAAAACACACCTCCTTGGGGTTATGAACGAACAATGTTGTTTTTTCTTCCCAGCGTGCTAGGATTTAATTAAGTGATAACAGTCACCTTGGGGTGGCTGCACAAGGCAATAATATCTAGGTGAAGAAAAATGCTGAAGAGAGTTGAGTACAGTCAATTTATCTTCAGAGAAGGCAATAAATGAACAAAGCATAGGTATTTGGCTGATTGTTTTGGAATGTTTCCATTACTGATAAACATCAAAATAAAAGGACAAAGATTTGGTATTTTCAGTATCTGAAATGCATTAAATACAGAAAGAAACGAAGGAATAAATCACTATGAGGTCATATCTTAGAGTTCTAATTGCAAATGGTTTGGTAATTATTCAAGCTAAACATAGAACAAGGGAATTTTAATGTTGACACAAAGGATAGAAATACAGCTGAGATGTGTATTTATAGCAAACACAAAACACTGTATGAATTTCACTCTGGAGAAAAAAAATGGTAAGTGTAGATGGAAAAAAAGTGATATATATTACACAAATATATGCAACTTTGCAGCCAGCAACCCAAATTCAAGGATTTAAAAATATGTTTGTGGGAGCTCTTCAGGAAACAAGCAGCAAGCTCAATTATCTGTAAGCCTGTGTTCTGCCACCCCCATATGCAGAGAAAGAAAGATGTGTGAGAAAGAGCAACATGAAGCAGAGAAGAAAGACTACCAGGGAGAAACATTCTCCTTTACCACAAAGCTGCCAACAATTTGTTTTACATTACTTGCAACATGGGGTTTGAAAGGAGTACATGGGCTGTCCTTAGGGAGCATGATGTGTTCAAAGAGCTCTGAAAGCCATGCAACCAGCATTTCCAGTAGCACTACTTAGTCTTTCAAAACTCAGCACAACTCTTAATACAGCTACAATAGTTCTTAGCCAACAGCATATTAGGCCAAACAGGCACAAATCATGCTAAGATGTAGATGGCAGAAACAGAAAACACCACACCAATAATCTTGGGAATTCATCACATTCCTTTGTCCTTGTCAAGTCGGAAAATCTCATAGTCTCTTTACTTTTGATATTTTTCCTGAATCTGTCTTCAGCAATGAGGGAATTGATAGCTTTTAGACTTGAGTTTACAACCGGTTTAAATACTCCTCACCCACACACGTCTGCATGGAGAGGATGAAACCTACAGACAATATTTTTTAAAATTATGTGGGCAGATACTCTTTCAAAGAGAAGAAAAGTCAATAATGAATGGCTCACACAGCATCCTGAGGAAAAAAAAAACTATGAAATATGTGTGTGTTTGTGAGACAATGTGAGACTAGGATAGAGTTTGAAGGAAAAATATCCATTTCTGAAAAATAGAAAACATTTTTAACATGAACATAAATCTTTGAACACATTTCACTAGCTTGTCTAATTATGACTTCTAGTGTATGTTCAGCTAAAGTATGTAAATAAACACTGCGTGTCAGGGTCTGTGTTTTTAAGGCCCTGTGAATCAGATCTACATTAACAATTGGTCCCGCAGCAGTTAGATTCCTTCTAAAAGCAATATGTCTTAAAAAAACTCTTTATGTACAACGTACATGCATTCATTTCTTACCTGGAGGAGGCTGAAGGGTTATCACCTGCCTGACACTATCGTTTGGCCTCGATAATGTGACAAACATCCCAGTTCAAACTACAAACTTCTAGGTTATTGCCATCAAAACACTAGGGAAAAACTTGCATAATACAATGATCAAGATTCCCCTTTCCAGTTACCATGGAAGTTCTGCACAGTCACAGAGATGGGTCAAACAGATTTTTGAAGTCCAGGTTTTTTAACTAGAAATATGAACCAAAATCTGACTTGACAGGATTAAAAGTGTTCCACAAATGCCTCCAGTTAAGGGGTAGCATTAGCTACATGATCACAGTCCAAGTCTTAGAATTAAAAAGATCTTGTGCATGAGATGACACACTCATTGCTCTATAGATTTATCCATTTTCTCTCTCTTTTTTTCCCCTCCTTTTCCTATTTTGATTTTTTCTTTTTAATGATTATTGGAAACTAATAAGGTCTTATAATGTGAAACTTGGACTGTTTTCCTGAGGTAACTATTGCTTCAGCATGTCCTCCACCAGTTCAGAATATTCGCCTGTTTTGAGGTACTGATGAAGAAGTGCCAGATCAAGCTCACATCTCTGGGTCCTCCTTCCTGCCTACGGGATACAGTGCACTTCCCATGAATCCAGAGGGTTAAAACCTTGGAGTTGGTTCGAGAATGTGTTGGAAGGACATGAATTTAATGGATTTGAGGGACAGAAAGGAGGATGGTCTAACAAAAATTCTAGAAAAAAAACCCAATGCTGGAGAGTAAATCTCACAATAGCAGGAACAAGCTAAAGCTCACTTGCAGTTGTAGGAAACATAATTAAAAATGTGAAAATATAATGACTACAAAGGACAGAATGAGGAGCTGAACAACAAGCATTGAAAATAGAACAGAAGGACCAAAAATGTGCAAGAAAAAGTAAGATGGGTTTAAGAAAAGATCGAAAAAAAGGAGGGAGATAACTACTAAGTTGCACTTCTAGTAAATAATTTCACAGAATTTCACTGTTGTAGAATTTTGTGTGAATGTACAGTTATGGCATTCAGAAATTATTTGGTACTTCAAAAAACCCACAGATAATATCGTTTCCAGAGCAGCTTATGTGGCAAGTGCTCAAGTCAGGACAAATACCGATTTGGCAATGTCTGAACTGATGCATACATAAAGGACTATTTCTTTTCTTCTGAAGAATATTTCCAGACTTTTAATGTTACTTACCTATTCTATTCTATCAGGGATAACTTTTATTCCTTGCTTACAGAGATTGATGCTGTGTCTGGAAAATGCCAGATTTCACAAAATAGTAAATTTCCCCACATTATCTTCTTGGACATATCTCTGTAACATTTTGTTCTTCCCCTTAGGAATTGCTTCAGACTTTCTGCAGCATTTAAAAAAAAAAAAAAAAAAAAAAAAAAAAAAAAAAACCACTGCTCAAACTGTTTAGCTGTGTGAACCCATTCAGAATTGGCAGTACAAGGCATAGCCTTGAAAAAAATTTTTGTATGCAAATCAAGAGAAAAAAAATCTTACAGTACTCTGATCTTACAATGGTCAACACTGGACAGCTGTCAGCAGAAAATATGAAGTCATTCAGCATGAAAATCTGCTGTCACAGAACAAACCTTTCCCCTTACAAATATCTCAAGAAATATTTCAATATAAGCACTCAGAAGTAATAAAAAAGAAAGGAGAAATTTTGTTGCCTTTGGTAAGACAAATGCTTTCCCATTTATGTTAATATCAGTCAAAGAAATTTGGCACATGATGTATATGTGTGTATATATCATCAATGTGGAAATGTATTGGACTACCAACTTTAGCTGAAGACATTCAACTATCCTATTAACTTCTCCACATTATCACTGCTCATTCGTAAGGATGCAGTATCTGAAAAGCCATACAGTGTCAAAATGTCAGTGCATCTTCAGTGTACACTGTCAATCAATTCTATATTTGACCACTCAGCCAAACACCTCATGTCTAATTTAATACTTTCAAAATTTAGACCAGTATACCTTTTTATTTTCTTCTAGAAATCAGTTTGTTGTCATAAACAAACAAAAAAAAAAGCTTAAACTTGTCTATACCCACATATTTCTCTGTGCGGGATCCAGACCTGTAAAGATCTACAGAGCTGTCCAGTAGTGCAAAAGAAACATTCCGGTGACTGTATTCATGTCATTCCTTTTTTTGTACCACATATCCAGTATGTAATATTTATTTTTTTTTTATTAAAGTAAGCTTTACACTCTACCTTGGTAAGAAATATAGTGCATATAAACTGTGGAAATTTATCACTACTAAACTCATTTTTAGTAATAAACATTACTTCAGACTGCTAGCTAAGTATAAACATTCCATAGAAATAAACAGATGCAGGACTCCTTACTCTACTCAGTTACTCCTGTGGATGTTCAGGAGGACACTACACAAAATTAGATAACCAGGGCAAAACTGACACAATTTGAAAAGGATTTATTATTGAGGAGCTCTACCCCCTTTGGCATTGCTGTACGATTTGTTAGAAAATTTTTTCCTGGGTAAAATGTATGATGAAGGTTACATTTCCCTTAAATGGATTCAGCCTGCTCACCTAGCTTATAATAACAATGCACTGGGAGCAGTAGATATCAATCTGCTAATATAATGAAATAAATATGATGGAATTTTGGAAAGATTTCCAGTCACTGCTCACAAGATGTATATGCTATTGAGCATCTGATAACACAAGTGGGAAACTTAAGGAATACTTTTTTCCAAGTAATCAGACTGTATCAATTACCAGGAAACAGTCCTCAACTAATGCTGAGCATGAGCTCCAAGGAAGATTTTCCTTTTCACCATCTTACTGTGTTGTTTTTTTTTTTAAACTGACATGGTAGTATCTTCCCAAACTGACAGAAAGATTAACCAAAAAAGTATTGACCAATCTAGAAAAAAAATATCTTTGGAACATATTGCTACAACTTTCTGGAATATATTACTGCAAAGTACAACACAGACTAAAACTATGTGTTTTTAGTAAATTATTTCTGTACAGACAACCCCTTGAAATGCTACAGACCTGGTGAAGAGTGGATGAAATGTGGCCAAGCAGAAAAGGACCTGGGAGGGTCGGTCAACAGCCAGCTGGACACACACCAGGAGGCTGCCCAGGTGGCCAAGAAGGCAAATGGTATCTTGATCTGTTTCAAAAACAGTGTGACCAGCAGGACTAGGTGCAGTGGTTTGACCCTGGCAGGAGGTCAGACACCCACCAATGCTGCTCTGTCACTTCCCTCCTCAACTGGACAGGGAAGGGCAAATATAACAAAAGGCTCATGAGTTGAGATAAAGGCAGGGAGAGATCAGTCACCAATTACCATCACAGGCAAAACAGACTCAACTTAGGGAAATTGAATGAATTATTACAAATCAAAATTAGAACAGGATAATGAGAAGCAGGACACTTCCCCCCTCCCTCTCCTTTCTTCCTGGGCTGAACTTTATTCCTGATTCTCTACCTACTTGCTCCCAGTGGTACTTAGTGCCATGGTTTAGTTGACATGGTGGTGTTTTGTCAAAGGCTGGATTAAATAGATCTTGGCAGTGTTTTCAAAACTTAATTATTCTATTATTCTATTCTTTTTTATCTTCCAAATATTAAACTTTTTCATTTATGGAGTAGCACACATTGCAACATGTAAGCAAAATTTTAAATTTGTTATTTCTTTGGCATCAGTTGCAGGCTAAATTTCTGGGAAAAGTCAGTCAAATTGGTTTAATTATTCTCAAAAATAGGTAGGGCCTATTTTCACATTGCCCATGAGAAAAAAAATGTTATGACATTTCTTTCAAACTGTTCTGTTTAGATCTGCTCTCATTTTACTGGTTTCTGATTTCTTGAGTAAAACTCCAATTTACAGGTCTTGCAGAATTTCTACCTAAACTACAGCTAACAATAAAAGAAAAACAAAAACAACAACAACAAAAATTTAATGATGTCATTTAAACACACAGAACTACTGCTACAGACTGCTCGCACATGACCAGATCTTGCATTAGCACCTCTAACACCTGGCACCTGCCCCATCACACGCCTTCCAGTGACCTGGGATGAAGAACCTGTCTTGCCTGAGCAAAACAGATACATTAATCAGGTTTTGTTAAAAAGAAACAGAACGAGGCAAAGATCTGCCAAGGACTGGGCAGGGATAGAGTTCCTTGACTAAAGGAAAGACACCTTAAGAATAGGTATACAAATGACTCTAGGATTAATTAATCTAGGAGCCAAAAAGATTTGGGCTTCCTTCATAATCTGAGAAAAGAGCTTCAAGTCACCTGGTCAAAACTTAGAGGGTTCTGAATCTTTGATATGAACCATCATGGCGAGGAAGGAGTTAAGCAAGTGGAGCTAGATCTGTTAAGTACCTAGGATGTAAATAGAAGATTAAGGTTGATAAAGAAAATGGAAATGGAGCTTGTGGGAAATACTGACAGGCTGAACAAGCAAGTGTGAGGCACTGGGAAGATGAGTATTGGAAATGGGAGAGAAGGTTAGAGGAGATAGACTAGATTATTTAGGTACTATGAAATAGAAATGAGACGTATTTTCTCACTATAGAAGATTTCTTTCCAAAAATTGGAATGGCTCCCACAAATTCCAACTCGAACCACTCTTCTAGTATCAGCAAAGCTATGAAGGACATTGCCAAAATTTAGCACCATAAAATATTCTAAGCCATAAGAGACCCATGAGGGTCATTGTGTCCAACTCCTGATTACACGCAGGACAGCCTAGAAATTAAACTGTATATCTCTGAGGGTTGCTGAAACACTTGAACACCATCGAACTTGGTCATTGCCACTTCTCGGGGGAGCTTGTTCAAGTGATTGGCCCCTCTGACAGTGAATTTCTCCCTAATATCCAGGCTTCTACTCCCTTCCTATGCTAAACCACACAGGAAAATTATAATTTATTTTAGGTACCCTGTTCAAATTGCAAAAAATACATGTAATTGTCCAAAAATTGTCTCTTCCAATAAACTATGTTGGCTTCAGCAAGACTTCCTGACTTTTCCATTTTTATTAGTAGATCATAGGAAATTACACCCAGAACAATGCAAAAAGAAAAACATTAAGATTGTAAAGTTGTGGGCTGCAAAGTAANAATCCCTCTGGAACTCCTGCCTCATTTATTGCATGAAATAGATAATGCAACCTTAATGAATGAGCTCTTCGGTATTTTGTTTTCTCCTCAGTCTTCAATGTGTGGCCCTAGGCTTTATTTACTGCATTCTATGCAAACCATACTCTGAAGACAGAATTACAAGCTTCCTCGTGGGTTTTTCCATGATGCTCATCACTGCAGCATCTGAGTGCTTCATAAACATTAATTTATTTTTCAAAATTACCTTGTGAAACTGTAGAATAAGGGAGAAGATGTAGCCCCTAACAGCGCCCACATCATTATTGCCACTGATCGATGCTGAATACAACAATTATCTTCACTAGATAAGGATCCTAATTTCGCAAGTATAATTGGATATCCAACAAAAGGAAATACAAACCAGGGTATATAAAACTGAAGGGCAGGCTGAAGTTCTGCAACAACAAAACTATTAGACACCCAAAAGTCCAACAATGACAGTAAAAATGACTTAAAGGCCTTAAGGGTAAATATACACCTATGTTGTTTTTTTTAATTTCAGCTGCCTGATATCAAGTAAATAAGGCTGTTCCCATTAACTGAAGGCAACATCAGAAAAACTTAAGTTCTACCACATGAGTGCTGCTATATAGTGACATTTAAATATTTTCTCTTAAGCAGCTGGGTGATGCTCCAGACAAGTTATACATGACTCTTAATCTGTTAGCTATCTTCATGAAAGGAGTGAGATATCCTGATCGTGGAACTGGAAAATGTTCCAGCTACACCAACCTAGGATCATCTGCATGAAGCAAACGTGCATGTATGTGTGTGTCTGTGAAAATTACAGAATAAAGAGGGAGTAAGGTCCTCACCATTGGGAGTAAAGAGCAAAACCAATACATCTGCCAAAGTAATGTGTGAGTGATGATAGATTCCCTACATGCCAAGTGGTGTCACAGCTTAAATACCTGAAGGGATGAGGGTCAAACAGGAGGTCTCAGATGCAGCCAGTCCACAGTATTAAGGGATTTTAAAGCAGCAGGGACAAGTTAAAATCAGTCTCCCACTTATTGGAATCAAATGCAGATAAATGGATAATGGTCCTAATATAAACAAGTTAACTTAGAGAAAACATGCTGCTAAATACTATAAAAACTTATAGAAACTGAGGACACTGGACGCTCAATTCAACAAGCACTACTGCTTGTGTGATTATTTCAAGACATAGGGCAATAAATAAGAAAATAACAACACTAATGCATTGAATAAGAGCTAGTGAATTGAAGCTTTGTGTAGTAGGGGGGGTGATCAAAATTTTCTTTTTTCTTATGATATCTATTAATATTTGGGACTCTCAGCAGTCACCAGGGGCTTGCTAAAGTTTTCAGAGCTAGCCCCCAGTACACTCCAGCTGTATCTTCACACTTCTTGTCCTAGTTACCAAAAGGCAGAATACTGACCTGTGTAAATACTGATGCCAAAAAACTTGATATAACCAGAAATACATTTAATTTTTTACATAAGTCTAGATAATACATTCTGCTCAGTGGACATAGGTATATTTTTACAGGAGCTGGGCAAAATTTTGATAGTGCCTTAAACAGTAGCCCTTCGCTATTTGCAACATTCACTTTTCTTCTGGTGAACTATCAGAATAGGGATATTCAGCTGTGCTACCTACAGAGTTCAACTATCCAACAACTTCTTTATTGGGACCTACACATTTATACATAGTGAATTTGAAGGAGTGAAAGCCCTTGCAGGAAAGGCAATTTTTGTAAACAATGTTAACCTCACATCTGGGGTTTATTAAGATAACCTCTGAGTATAACGACTTAGGGGAAAAATTAACAATGGATAGATTAATTCAGATCTACCTAATCTGACTTTTTCTGCACTTCCTGCAAAGTATTTAATACTGGCTACTTGGTGGACAAGACACCAGACTAACTATACAGCAAGTCTGACTCAAAATAGCAATATCTATACCATACAGAAGGAAAATGAAAACAAACCAAAAACTAAGAAACAAAGAATTACAGAAGTGGCAAGGGAAAAGACATCAATAATCAGAATCTACTGAAAACATGACAACTACAAAGGACTTGCACTTTAAGAGTGTGCAGACCTTGCGCTGGCTTGCTGCAGAAGGGTGAATTTGACCCTTAGATGGTTGGCCTTTTCACTACAAGAGTTTCCAATAGAAAAGACAAATGCTAAAAAGACAGAAGAAAGAAACTTACTGTTCTCTAACTTGTAACTCCTTTGCTTCCTCACTTTTACATATACACCTAATACAGACATATATATAGAATAAAAAGAGAAATCAAAGTATGCTCACTAAGCGTGTGAGTCTCACAAAGACTTGCTGTCTTTGACAGATTAAAAAAATCTTCAAGGCACTGCTTCTGTATTCAAAGGACTAACATTGTGCAAATTACTGGGAAGAAAAAATAAATAAACTCATCTAGAAGCCCAGTTTAAAGATGTCATGCTGTTTTATCCCTATCATTAAGAGACTTATTTCCGTGTCTTTAACTATTAAGCTTTAACTTTTTTCAGCATCCTCACACTGCCCCTTGACTCACAGACAGACTTACCTATGTTATTTTGAGGGGTTATTGCTTCTGTAACTGACTGCCTGGAGGGTTTTCAATATTCTCCGGTAAACTGTTGCTAGATTTTCCATTATCACTAATCAGCAAGATAAATGCAGTCAGAAGGACAGAACATTTCTGCAGTTAAAGCTATTCCTTTTTTTAAAAAAAAAAAACCCATAGGAGTGTTTGCTATTCAAATTTTCTGTAGGTCCTACAGTATTGCCATTAATTTACTGGGATTATTACCATCTGAGCAATAATGTTTTGGCCTGGATAAACTTAATTGGTGCATTTCTTTTCTTTTAGGTTCCTTTAAGAGGAAAAAAAGGAAAACAGGTAAAACTGGCTGGTTTTTAAATTGTCTATAATACATTTTAAGCAATGGAAGGGACATGAAAGGACAGGGACAAGAGAAACACTTTCATCCCAAGTAGAGACATTACAATTAAAGCCCATTCACAACTGTTCTTTACCCTGGCTCTATTATTATATTTTGCAATTCTTCATTTAACTACATTCTTTAAAAATAGATCAAATTACTCTAAATATCTTGGTCCTGGCTTTACATTCTGATTCTGCCTTTTAGGTCCCCCTTTTTTTGTACCTCTGATACCATGTACTAATAAGGAGAAGAATGTGATAAATGAGGTCACAAGTTTCTCGGCATGAGAGAGATTTCAAAGCACTGACAAAGACAATTTAAAAATTATAGGAGAACTAATTTAATAATCAAAATCTCTTTAACATGTAGCAATTAATTGCACAGTATACATGCTGCCTGTAGCCAGCCCATGCTTTTGAAGTCCACTGTGTTATAGCTTGGCCCAGAAATCCATTGTGTCCTACTGGAAAGAGTAGGTGCTCTTTCTATTTATAAAGATGAAAGAAACCCACAATAATTTCTAAATATTTTGCTCTTTCCTTGTCAAAATGTTTATTAATGAAGAAGAAAAATAGAATGGAAAAAAAAATACAGTCCTTCTCTTTTCCCATTCACATTCACTTTGTTCCCATGCTTGCAGCTGGCTTTGGCATCTCCAAATAGTACTTTGGGACAAGTACTTTTTGACGTCTACCACCCAGACATTCTGGTAGAGAACACAGCACGTCTCCTAAAAAAAGGACAAGTTTCCTATATTTCTTCTAGTCTGCACTCACCCTATAAACATCCTGCAATGGTCCCACAGTCTAGTGTTTAGCTTTCCAAATGCAATCACACCAGTAGAGGTACTGGTAAAAAGCTGGTTCTAGGTATTGTGGAAATAAAAGTGCCTCTTCCCATACAAGCTCTTCCAGTGCTGCTAGCAGAGAGAAGCAAATAAAAGACTGAAGAAGGGTGTCATGGGAATGCTGGAAATTGTCTTTATAATTGTCACCCCTGAAGTGGCATAAATGTCACACCTTTTGGGGGAATAGGTTGTTTTTAACCCTTAGGTCTGCTGGATGGTACCTGAAATAATTAAACCTGACATTTCTAGGGTTAAAACGTCAAGAAGGAGAATGAGCTGAAAAAGGAAATTCCCTAGTTTCTTAGTAATGAAAAGCTGAGGGTATACCTTCTGTGGTTGTCTGTGAGATGCTTTCACATCCGTGTGTCAAGGGTTTTTCAAATTGACAACTTGCAAATTTGAAATACAAAAATGCCCAAAGCGATATTTTAGTGGCTCAGGGAAACTCTTGTACGGGAAAAAGAATTCTTAAGTGAAACGTCTCTAGAAATCACACAGGGCCTGACCACGATACTCTAATTATGCTAATTGCTTCAATGCCCTTGCTTTATTTATGCTGAGCAGCTAAGATAAATAAAGGAAAATTGCTTTGGATCTAACTGTATTCATATCAGAATGCAAACTAGCCTGTGTTTGTTATGTGATTGCTGATCTGTTTACACTAAATTCTGCAGGTAATTGCAGTTTTGATTGCACATTTATTTCTAGCTGCACAGGTCCCAGGACTAGGTCTGTCTGTTTTTATAATTAAACCGTTTTGTAATATCTAAACTCACTAAAGAGCAAAATGATGCTTTAAGAATTTACATATTTTATGCATTAAAGATAATACTTAGGTACGCAGTGACAGAGAGGAAAAATTCTGTTTATTACAGAAAAATGGACAGCATGTTCTGGATTTGAAGAAATTTGAGACATCTGTTCCAAGGCCTGTTCACTGAGTGGGGCAGATGTCCTCCGCATCCCCGTAATCTGTTATACAACACCTACTTTTTGAACTTCAGTTATAACTTTCATATGAGTAAAATATGTTAACAGAACAAGATTGGGGCTTTGGTGATTAACCACAGACCCTATGCAAGAGTCAGCACTTGATGGAAGTTTTAGAAATGGAAGTCTCTCCCTGGGAAGAACTCGAAGCAAATAAAATGTTGATGTGTCTTTAGCTCAGGGTCTCATGAAAAATTGCCAATATTGATACAGTTTTTCAACATTCTTCCAAAAGAAAACAGCATTATTCTCATTTTGCAAAGTGTAGAAGGCGGAGAGAGGTGAAGAAATTTGACTTGTCCATGGGCCACACAAGAAATTTGTGTCAAAGATGGGTATGAAAAGAATTGCCTAAATCCATATCTTTTGCTTCAAGCACAAAATTATTATTACTTATATATCACTATAAATGTGTATGGCATATTGCAGACAGATAAAGTGACAGGTACTGCAGAGTTGACACTCTCAATTATAAAACCATCCTTCTGTCCTTGGTGATGAATTTGAGGTGAAGAAGCTTTCTATTTTTTTCCCAATGTATTTAGCACCTTCTGAAACCTTAATTTGAACTTCAACTGTGGTTATTTCTTCCTTTCCACCTCCCTCAACATGTAGGCACCAAATCTAATCTTTTCTTCCTTCTGTCTTTGAGAAATGCCCATTACTATAACATAACAGAGAAAAACTCCCTAATCTCAGTATTACAAATTTAGAGCAATGTCATCTCTCTGTGGCTTCTTCATCCATCATCAATTCCAAAATCAGTAATCCAGTCTGTCTCACTTAATGGAAGACTTAATATCAGCCTATGCAGACTGGTCTGGCAAGCCTCTTAGCTAGTTTAGACTGTAGCAGCACACTGTGATAAGGTGAGCATCAATAGGCTGCTTGTACCTTGTGTGCATCAAGTATAAAACTGAAGGCCAAGGGAGTGAAACCTCTGAAGAAGCGCACAGCAGCGCATAAAACTCAGCAATGCCACAGCGACACAATGCATTCCCGCTGCTATAAACCTTGCAACACTAGCAATTTACAAAATATCATAAAAGCCACTTGTACCTGAGAAAAGATTCTTATTGGATGACAAAATATAGTTGCCAGCAAAACCAGTATGAAAGTAATGAGATAAGGTTTATAAAACCTTTCCTTCAAATTCTTTCATCCTGATTCTTTCTTTTGAAGCTTCTGAGAATGAAGAGAATCCACTGCTCCTACTCCTCCATGTTTTTACTCATTATTCGAAGAAGAGCTATTACTACTCTTTTGGCAGGACTTTGACAATTCTAACAACTACTTATGAAGATGCAGAATTAAACACTGAAGTTTCCATTTCCACTGGGACACTAGAAAAAGAGTCCCAAGCTGTTGTTGGGTTTTCACCCTCACCCAATATTTTGGGGATGGCAGTAATTTTTCAACTGCCACTTATTCTTCAGCACTTCACTCTTTGTTCTGCCAGCACATAATACCTTTGTCTGCACTTGATATTTCCATCCCTATAAAGTACACAAGGCTTTTGTGAAATTAACACTGCTTCATCAGGACCCATACCTTGAACACTCTAGTGTTTTCTCTATTGAAATGAGAATATGAGAAGTGGGAGATTATTAATTCTTAGGTTTTGTTTTAAATTTTTCCCTTGAAAACATGGAGATATTTTTTATAGCTTGGTTGGCAAGAAGAGGATACTGCATAAGCTATAAAGCTCCCTAGTAACAGAATATGGTAACACCTTTACACAAAGAGAACCAGAAAAACAAACAGGAATCAGTTATCTTTGACTAACTGGAATTTTGACCATTAAAAGAAATGGGAACTTATTGTTTCAAATTTTAAGCAAAACTCTCTTTTTTCTTTTTTTTTTTCAGATTTGAAACTGAGCTCCTCCAAATCTAATTTTACTATAAAAATTTTTGTTATAGAAACTTTCTTTTAAAAAATTGTATTCACAAAGGATTTATTCCATTTTCTTTCAATATAATCTAAAATTTAAAAGAAATGCCCATTAAAAATTTTGGAAATAGTTGAAAAAATAATTTCAAAAATCCCAAGGCACTTAAAACTTTCCATTAAAATGAATGATATCCTGTTCAAAAGAACTCTGTATACAGATGTTGCCATACAAAACTTTTTACCCCAAAGATGACAGATACAAATCCACAAAACTAGTCAATACAACTCTTCATACTCACAGCCTGTAATCATATTTTAAAGAAGAAAAGGCAGCAGATTTGTTTCAAAAGAGACATATCTGAGGCTAATGTTGTCTGAAGCATCATATCTTTCAACATACCCTTAACAGATAGAGCTCTTCATGAACTTTCTCCAGCTGGGGTGAAGTGGTACTGAAACAAAGAAATGATCTCTTCATTTGGCATCCCCAGATTATTTCGCCAACTATTTTCTATAACTGCAAGATACACGAAGCTGTCACAATCTGATTAGTCATTTCTATACGCCTTAATTATGCCATCTATAGTGAGAGTAGTGCTGTAACAGAGAAGGACCCAAGTACTTCCAGTAGTTCTGTCTTCTGGTCATCTCCAACTTTTGCAGCCTCAACACAGGATAAAGCTTCTACAGTATGCAAATTATGTTTAAGTTTGAAGTTGTTTGTATCCTGAGGATTTTTTCAGGTTCTCATTTCTGCAAAAGTAATGTTTCAATCATGTTACTACAATGATAACTTTTAATTCATGCACACACTATTTTTAGTTAATTTTCACCTACAAACTCTACTGCCCTCTTCTGTATAGGATAAACCTGCACTTCTGCAAAATGAATTTTTGCTCTATTCTATGAGGCATATTAATCTTAATAGTATTACACTGTGGCAGACAATACTATCTCACTCAAATGGAGTAGCCTGATATTTCTGGATTCCATTCCACACTCTCTGTGTGGATCATATTTATTCCATGTTAGACTGATATTTAACAATCACCTAAATACATACCTTACAAGGATAACCTTTTGAATCTACAAAGACAAGATGGGAAGTGAATAAATCCCTACAGACTCAGATGGAGGAAAAAAAAAATCAGTGCATTTCCAGTTTGTCTTTAATATTATTACTATTGCCAACACTGGAATTGCTTTAAAAATTTAACTAAGATTATGCTGTGAGAAAACTCACTGTATTGGACCAGGTTTATCTGAAGACAGGAGCATTTTATAGCTCTTGGGCATGTGGTGTGATTCTTGTGCAGGGATGGGATTTGGACTCAATGATCCATCTTGATGAGTCCCTTTCAAAATCAGCATAGTCTGATTCTATGATTTTAGATGTGCTTTTAATCTGTCATGATGAAAAAATTCCCAAACAGCCACATCCTGTTCTACAGCTAGAGCAAAAGGCTGTAGGAGATGATTGGCCAGGGGATTACCAAATGCTACAAAAGAAAGAAAAACATTTTCTCATCTACATATGTATAAAAGACATTTTCTCAGCCAGTCCCTGGATTACAACACCTCCCTTCATACAAAAAAGGCTGCGTTTTGACACTTCCAAGACAAGTAAGGACCCAGGCCTCATCACTTCCCTATGAAATCAATTTTAGCTCTTGTGGAAAGGTTAGACAAGGCAGAGGTGGATTGGAACATGCATAATTGTGCTTGCATTCTTGATGCACTACCTTGATATTGCAACAGGTGTGCAATCTTACACAGAGTCTGCTCCACTGGAATAAGCCTTGTGCATGGATCCTGAGTTTGCTAGGGCTTGAAGACCTGATTTAAATGATGTATAGACTCCAGGTACTTCTGAGGTGGCAGCATTGTTGATTTAACTACAAGTCCTTTGGAGTCAGTGACAGACAAAAATGAACACATGGAAGAAAATTTTAATTAAATATGGAAGTTTACTCATTTTGTCTTTCATTGCAGATGCTATCAGATGTTTCTGAAACCTCTGAGGACAAGACACATTAGCCTAGATATTCCCTGTTGCCCTCTATTGGGGCAGGAGAGTGTTCCCCACTCTTCACTTCTGAGTGAAGACTTACTATGTAGTAACCGTACCTGTCACAGTTATGCCACTTACAGAGAGACATAAACCTGCTTTCAATTACATTAAAAGATGGTGTTTCACTTTGCCACATTTTGATTTTCACTGCTTTAAATCAGAAGAGGGTTAATACAGAAATGTCTCATATCTTTCTGATGAGTAAGGTTCTGCCAAAGTATGTTAGACTTTAAGCATTTTTTAATCCTTTCAAAATGCTTTTACACAATATGCAGAAGATGACTACTTTTCCAGCACATTTGGGCAGACACTAATACTAGTAAAGAAGAAAATTTTGTCAGCTACTAACCATCACATGACGAAAAATCATAATTATTTTCAGGCAATTTCCTTCCTGCATATAAATCCCAAAGTGTGCATTAAGCAAACCTCTGAGTGAAGTAATAAAAATATCTCTGAAAAGTGAGTTCTGACAGTGGACACTGAGCCAGGTAGGAGGGGGACGTTCCCTAGGAGTGAGAGTGTCTGGTGAGATTTCATCTTTGAACTGCAAGATCATGAGAAAGTGAAAAGAGTCAAAAGGGCAAGAGTTAGGCTATGGGTTAGATGGAGGACAAGTACAGCTACTTTAAAAGCCTGATAAGAACTCCAAATGAAGATGATTTTACACTACTCCTTGAACTAAAAACTTAGCCCTGGCTTTACTCTTTCCACTCTTTTTGATTTAAGAATCCTCATTATGTTGTTTGTTTTATTGCTGGAAGGTGTAGGATATAGTTCATAACAAGAAACTGTACTGAGTACAACAGGACTATCTATTTCACTGTCTTATTTGCTTTTGGTGCAATATTATAGTATCCATTATAAAATTAACTGTCCAGAACAATTTACTTAATTCATTTAAACTAAATTCCAACCAGCAATGAAAGTTACTAAATTATCAAAGCACTAAAATTAGGAGCTTTCCTATACTGCATTTGTAGAATGTTTTACTATATATTCTGTATATTAATAATTCTGTATCCAGTGACTTGATTTTTCTTGATCTACTTGCCACTACCATGTACTTTAAACCTCTGGAGAATTCAATGCAATGATCCTCCTTGACAAAAAAGAAATTTAATTCGGCAATGGTTACCTTCATCATTTTACAGTTGCACCTTGGGAAAAGTGAGTGTATACTGACAAGACTATAAGGACTACTATAATAACATTATAGCATTAGCAGCTTCTTACTTAGAAAGAATTAAAAATACTTGAAAGAAATGCACACTTTTCGTTTGTAAAAATGCAGCAAAGGCTGTGTAAACTAAAGGTTGCTTGAAACGGAGAATAAGGTTTTCACATAAAAAATGATTGTACAGCTATTGTTATTTTTTATTGTGTAGAAGTGACTTAGAAACAGTGCAGGTTTATCTACAGATAATTCTTGCTGGAGACCTACAGGACCCTCAAACATAGCCTGGACATAAGTGAAAGAAAATCATTTATACCTGATAGCTATGAAAGGTCATGAGTGGAGAAATAAATTCTAGATCTTGTAGGTCTAGCCTTAGGGGAGGGAGGGAGAGGGTGCAGTAGTGCTATGATCTGTATAGGGTTTTTTACTTGAATGTGAGTATACATATACGTGTGTACAAACCACAGAAAACCTCATTAAACAGCAATAATTCACACTTCAATTTCTTCAGTTATCTTTCCTGTTCTCTCATCATATATTCTCCTTTGCTCCACAATCCTGCATTCTTCCCATTTACTTGTGTTTTATTTCTAGCCTTTCAAATGCTGTCTTACTGTCAAACTATGCTGCCTAAATGCTAAACTGAGAATTAAAAAGAATTCCAAATACTAGATCTAATGGCATGCTAAGGAAACTGACACTCCAACCCAAGAAATGCACCTGCAAACCCTCCTGCACAGTAGGTCATTAGTAGAATGAATTTAAATGGTCTGATTCCCACCTCATTTGTGAGCAGGAGAATGGGACCTATTATGCTCTTATGACATTGTAATTGACCTGGTGGGGGGAGTCTTGGACAATTTGAACTAGTTACCTCTTTGAATCAATGTGCACCCATCCTGCCACATTTCTTGATAAAAGAAGCAAGATGTGAGGATGTACTACAGGAAGAGAATGCCCATGCCTGCAGGCCTTATTCTTGCATAAAGAGCTAACGGCTTTGCATCCCAACTGGTTTCAGAGTAACAAAATTCAGTTAAATACATGTGCTCTGTTCTAAGTAACTGCCTTGACAAGGGCTGTAGTCATTAAGAAATAAGTTCTTACTAATGGAGATGCTCCTATTTGGCTGCAGCTATACTGGCTATCAACTTCACCTGCACAATTTTAACTTTCCAGGGAAATTACTAGAAACTGATCCTAGGCTTGACTGCTTTATAACAATATTTAAAAATAGCTGAAAAACAGCTAATAACAGACCACATTAATTTCTAACCTTTTTAGAGGTTTACCCAGGACTGCGTCATCTGATGTTTGATTATGAACATAGAGTTTATGAGCGTGTAGACAGCACTGTTCATGTGTTTGTATACAGACAGTATTTGTATAGGTTTAGCACTAAATTATAATTTTTTGTTTCATCTATGAGACAGCATAGCTGAAAATGCCTACGGTTTCTGCAAAGGATGGGTTTACTATAAATTAATCCACTAAAAAGTTAGGCAGGAGAAGTTATTTTAAGAAATGTAAACTTAAAGAAGAATAACAGCAGCACGCAAAGAGCCAGCTGTTTCTGTTTTGATTTATTCCATATTTCAGAGATGCGGCTTCTATAGGGAACAATATGCAAGACATTGGAAATTCAGAAGGCATTTCTTTTGTGTATCATAAAAATGTGCTGCTAACCTACAATACCCTCATAGAAATACAATTCAATAAGGAACTCAGTTGGGAAGGAGCCTCAATAGAACGACATGAAAAAATGGTCAATACAAGAATGATTTAGTTTACTTTACAAGGGATTTCTATGCTGGAAATAAATAGGGCTTTGAAACTTTTAAAATAGAATTCAAGATAAACACAGACCTATATTTTTAATTCTCACACATATTTAATGTGACTTTTTAGCAGATCATTGCCTCTGAATCATCACTTCTATCGAGCCTATCACTTGAGAAGTGTTACAGCACTTAGCCCTCAGGGCAAAGATAAGTCTTCACCATTGTCACATACAGTATATTGAGCCATATTATGCTGAATGGGAATAGAGTACACAGTAGAAACAGTACTGAATCTTGCAGAATATCCTGAGATACTTATCAAGCTGTTAAAGGAGACATCACTCTTTTGTCTGTATTGCCCTTGACACATCCTAAAGGAAAGTATCTGGAAATTCTTTGTTTGTTGAAGAAACCTCAGACCCCTTAGGTCTAATGTAAGTTAAATGCCCCACAGGTCTCTCAAGAATGGAAAAACACCTTGAAAACCACTATCTGAATTCACCAGAAGCAAATAAAGAATGGCGCTGAATAAGACTGAACACCCCCAATAAAACCTAAATCTGAAAATCCACATGCATCCTGAAGCAGGAATAACTAAATCTGGTCGTCTGGGGTATCAAAACCAGTCATCTCAACAAAATATACCGGAACCAAATTCCAAAAACCTCTCCAAAACTGTTACCAGCAAGGCTTAAATGACTGATGGGAACATTACATATCTTTTCAAGGATAAATAATTATCTGCCTGGATTCAGGATTTGTTTATTGATTAACACACAGACTGCACAGCAAACATCCTGGATGATAACTTCCGAATTTTTTCGCTTACTGCTTGCATTTATATTTGCAATTTGTTTACTTTACACAATTGTCCTTGGAATATTTTGGAGGGAGATGTTGGCAACAAGAAAACAAACAGAAATTTATAGTGTAACCCATAGATTTGTTGCTTTGTTTTGTTTTTGAAATTTTGTGTATTCCTGATTTTGTAACAGAACCAAATTATGCAGTTAGCAATTTTAATAAATGTGAGAACTAAAAAATATAATTTTTGTTGCTATTGTTTCTTTTCTACATCATAAATGTCAAAACAGTCAGCATAATTTTCCCAACATATCATGAAATAATGTTTTTCCTTTCATGGTTTTCCACAGGCAAATCACAGAAACATTCATGGTTTTCCAGTCTCAACAGAAACTTACAGAATAAAGAAAATGAAAAATAAAACCTCAACCTCTTCTTTAGATTAAACAAAATAAAACATGAACAAAACACAAAACTGACTTCTGGTCTCCAAAAGGCATTTACGCTTTCTGTTAGAAATCAATTTCAGCAGACCTGAAGAGCTTAGAGACACATTGTCACATGCGTCTGCTATATCTCCTGTGCTGGAATGTGTGGCAGGTGAGATGCCAGTGTGGAAGCACGGGAGGCTGCCAAGGACCATGTCCTCTACTTGTTTGCCAGCCCAGCCAGGGCGATGGAGAGCAGTGGCAACAAGAAGCCTTTCATTGCCAGCCACCTCGCTGCCACCGCAGCCTGTCTGGGGCTGTGACAGGGCTGGGGCTGCGAGAGGCGTGTAGCACTGCACCACTGCCCCGTGGCAACAGCAGCTCACGTTCCAGTACTAGGATGCCAGCCAATATTTTTTCCACCATACCCACAGATCACAGAATATTCTTTGGGAAGGAACCCACAGGGATCACCAAGTCCAACTCTTAAGAGGACGGCCCATTCAGGGATTGAACCCACGGCCTTGGTGTTATGAGCAACTTGCTCTACCTCTATAGGTCTGTAGTTTTTTAATTACCTACGTCACTAGAATTTGAAAGCCAGTTAAACTCCCATGTATGATCACTGATGCAAATTACAAAAAAAAAGAGTAGATATTTACATGATATATAGTTGTCAGCTTCCCAGGGATAATGTGATCAGTGTGCTTTTAGGGGAGCATGGCGAAATCTACTATAGACAAAGCTCAAGGAAAAATGCTGGTACAGGTGCCCAAAGAAAACAGCATTGTTAAAAAAAAACTAAAACGAGACTGCAGAGTGCATAGTGATCATAACACCCTACTCCTTCAGCAGATTTAACTTGCACAACGGCTACTTAAAAGTAAGGCCACTTAAATTGCCCTTAATCTTAGAAAAATTATCTGTTTTATATAAATGTGAATTGAGGATGTTTGAACATTCCTATTTTGTAACACTGTCTTGGTATAGAAACAATACAGGGAAAAAGGCATTCTCGCAATCTGTTTGTCTCTTCACCTCCGCTCTGAGATGAAACAACCTGTAATTTCCCTCCTAAGACTACTGACTGAAGTCAAACAGAAATTACAAGTTATATAAAACTGTGCATGGAGACTGTAACGTGGACAAATATCCAAAGGGATTAGGTAAGACCACCAAACTAATTTCATTTGCGACCTATTCAGATTTGAAGTCAGTTTCTTATCATTACTATTTTATTAAAGAAAACCATTCTTAAACAATTTATCCAGAGTATTCCCTGAAGCATGCATTCAATCAGTTTTCAGACATCTGCTTTTCTTCCTTTTTCTTCCCTTCCTACAAACATATTTTGCTTTCTATACTGATAGCAGTATAGAAAATAATATTTTCAGATACGGATATCCAAGGATGCAAACTATGCCTTCCACATGTTGACAGCTGGAAGAATATAATGCAGTAAAATTCAGTGTCATTTTAGAAAGAACTTATATGGGCAACTTAATAGTTACTGATTGTATCTAAGCCACTGTAATATTTCAAAGATTTTCATGAACTAGCTTTGAGTTCCCACTCACCGTACCCCACTTTTCAGAGCTCAGTCAGATGACTGAAAGCAATGACTGCTGTCAGCTTCTTTTTGCTGTGTGACCTCAGTATCCTCTGTACAACATTAAGTAGTATTATATGTAAAAAATTCCACCCCAAATTTTAATTTTTTTAAACAAAACAGCATGGAAAAACACTTCTCTAAGCACAATGCAGAGTCACTGACTGCAATGTAATCATCAAGGAAAAAAGCCAAGCCAAGGTCATGGGCGTCAACTTGTGTTCTGACAAAATAATGCTGAGAATTCACTGATGTCCATCTAAAGGGCTCAGCCAGTTCAGCCAAGCAAAACAGAAGGTACTGAGAATTACTAGTCCATTTATAGTGCACTCATCCATGTCTTATAAATCAGAAGCTGAAATCATCAACTGTCTCCAAAGTACTTGTAGTATCACAGTTTTTTCTGTTGAACAGAGAACCCAGCCTGCATGAAAGTTTATTACAAAACTTTAAACATTTATTTATAATAGAATCTTCTCAGCATATATCTGAAAAAGCATATGATTCCTCAGGAGAGAAGTGAAGGGGTAGACACTGATCTGTAGGACCTGAGGAAATGGTATGACATTGAGTCAGGAGAGGTTTAGGTTGGATATTAGGAAAAGTTCTTCATCCAGGGAGTGGTTGGGCACTGGAAAAAGCTCCCCAGGGACATGGTCACAGCACCAAGCCAGACACAGTTCAAGTGTTTGGAAAATTATCTTAGGCACACGGCTAAGTGTGACTCTGGGTGATGGTTTGGTGCAGGACCAGGAGTGGGACTCAGTGATCCTCGTGGATCCCTTCCAACTTGGAATGTTTCTGACTCTCCAATGATAACAGCAGGGACAACATGTAGGTCATTGTAGAGAGAGGACTATTGGCCATTTTGAATGCCAATTGCCCAAATTACCTTCTTTCAATAGACATGATTGTAAAGACAGCATTTTCATACATTTGGGCAGCCCCTACTGAGCAGAAGGAATGACTGAGATGTAGAATCATCTGCAATGTTCATTTCCTGTTTATTATGACAGGTTAATAACACAAGGTTGGCAAATACTGAAGAGCGCTTCAACAAACAGGTTCCCTATGTGACCAACAGTAGATGTATCATAGGATTCATAGAGCAAGTCTTATACACAGAGCCTAAAAGAGAACATTACCAATATTTTATTACCAAGGATCTTTCCTCATCAATCTCATTCAGTATTTCAGCTTCCCTATTGATTATCTGGCAGTTTTTAAATGTCCAGAGACTGAATCCAATCAAACCTATTGAAAGAAGCAAAAAGTGATCAAACTGATGAACGTGTATTATGTTATTTGCAACACAAATAATTTGGTTCATGCAGCTTTTCTCAAATAAAGTAGCGGGCTGAAATAGCCAATGATTAAATTATGTGGAAAGCAGAACACTGAGTTTAAAGGCCTCAATTCATGATACAAAGATCCAGAATATGGAATATGAAGTCAAAAGAAATTTCTCCCATTTCTGTACATAGATATGAACAGACAACGGTTGTAGCTCTGTCTGTATCAAAAATTATAAATAATTATTTTTATCTATATGCCTACTACTATGCCAGTAAAATAACTAATATCCATCACATCAGCTTGATGTTCTGTATCCAGAAGTGTCATATAAACTTGCTGTAGTCAGCATAGAAAAAAACTTTGGCAAAGCTGAACGGATGAACAGTTTGTTTCAACTCCACTTTTTATGCACTTAAGTGCTCTCATCAACAGACCAGGAGGTCCTTCATATTGAATGAAGCACCTTGTGGTCTGATGCCACCCACATCATGAAGAGAAAAATGACTTAGAGGTCACTGGCTTAAAATACAGAGTATATGGAGATTAAAAGGATGCAGAGATTTTTTGAAAGAAAAGGTTATTTAGTTTTGAAAGTGCACTGATATTTATTTAATTAATAAAACTCAAAACCAGCTACAAAAAATATCCACATCCATAAGAAGTGAAGCCTGCAAAAAACACAAGGCCTACCTTCTCAACCCTGACTACTAATAGGAAGAGGTATCTACTCACCTACTAAACACAAGAAAATTCATTGTGAGGTTAGTCCCAAGTCCAGGCTGTCCTAGCTCTGGCCTGTTAGAATAAGAAAAAAGACCAACAGACATGCTAGGAGCAAATAAATGTAAAAGAGGGGCTGAGATGCATATCTTTGAAAGTTCATGTAAACATCTGAATTGAAATCCTGATTCAATGCTCTTAGCAACCCTTTTGTTGCAACTTAATTAAGATGCCATGCCTATAACTGGAAGCTTACTTAATTTCAACTTTGGAACACAACAGTAATAAAATCAATGAACAGAGCCTCTTCTGTTTTTTGAGGAAAACTCAGGATATTTTATTTTTCTACAGTTTCATATATGTTCATATTTTATCTTGTGACTTCAGGGGTGCTATGAAAGTTACATGGTAAGTAGGCTGATGTCCTTAATCTTTCTTCTAAAGTATTGATATGCATCTTCTCTATCATAATCTAGTGAGATCACCCAAAAGAAAAAGAGTTAGATCGCCAACAAAATTCTCATTCAATAGACTTGCTCTTCCTAACCTCTTCGGAACAATAAGCCTACTCAAAATAATATTTATACTCTTTGGGAGTAAAAGCCTGTGTGCAAATTCTGGAATACACAGTTTTTTTTGATTCCTTTTACCCAGAAATTAAATGCTCCCCAGCCATCAGGGATTTACACAGTCCCATTCCATCTCCTTTCCATCTGTCTCTCTCCCCCTTGTCATCAGGATGTGGATGCTTGGTCATATTCCACCCTTAACTATTAAATTAAGAAGTTCAACCTCTAGCCTTTTAGTACTTCCTTACAACCAGACACAGTTTCCTAGTATCTCATGATCATAAAACCAGAACTGATTTTATTAACCAAGTAGGGCCAACTAGGTTATTTAATGAAGCAAGCTTATTGCAAATATTAACATATTATGGCAGGGTTTTCTTGCCTAGCACTGCCATGCAGTTTAAAACAGATGGCAAAATGGAGTATAAAATTTTCCCTTTTACAGCAATACCTATAACAATACTGTTTGTGTTATAGGCTGGAAAGGATTAATGGAAATGTCAGCAAAATTTTCCATGATGAACCAATAGCCGAAAGAGAAAATCAGTTCAGCCTCATCTTACTGCCCTATGGAAAGAAACACTCGTTACTTATGCATGAAAGAAGTATATGGGAAAAAGAGCAGGATGCTTAGTGTAATTAAATATTCTTTCTAATATTTAATGAACATTGGTTGCTTCCAATGCAACCTGAAGACATTTTTAAAAGTCAAACCTGAAATAAACCTGAATATTAAATAATGTATGTCTTTGCAAACAATTTATTATGGCCATAAATTCCCTGACTCAATTTCAGGTTTGGTATAAAATTTTGCAGATCTGCCTAGTTCTTTCCAGTCAGTACATAGCTCTTTCTGGGACATGGACCAAAGGAATAAGGGAAAGATGATGACCCTAGTCAAGTGAAAAATGTGGTATCTGAAGATTGTTCATAGATAGAAGGAACTGGAGGAAGATTCAATGCAGATGGGAGTTCTCAGTCTTAGTAGCAGTTGGGTGGTATCTAGGGACTGGTAAATTATTTCAGGGGTAACAAGAGCTAGCACTGGAAGTCCTAATTTGAAACAACTCCAAAAATAACATTTTCTGCTTGCTTCTGGTTAATCCATACAAAGATTCAGCACTGGTAGTGGTAAGAGACACTCTCCTAGGATAACCAGGACAACTTTTAGTAATATTTCTGTGTCAACCATCTGGAAATGGCACATTCATCTTGGGCAGTGGAAATAGGGGAAAGTCTGCTGGTGTTTATACTGTTCCCGCATTACAACCAAATGGGATACAACTTAATTACACACTGCAGCATTGAAACAGACGGATATATTACTATTTTCTAATTCTAGTGTGTGAGTTTGTGTTCAGAAGAGAATGGTTTATCAATATAATAACACAGAACAGGGTGTGTGACAAACAGAATGTTGAAAAGAAGAGGCATTACTGGTGTTTGCTGGACACAAAAGGTCATTGATAGGGAATGGGTTTGCAAAATTGAATTGGACAATTGTGGTTTTTCTCATAAAATCACAGAGAAGCAACATTTAAAATAGTTCAAGCACACCACCAGCATGGGAATAATAGTCTGCTCTGACATGAACTAAAATAGAAACCTAGGAAAAGAGGAGGCTTAAAAGACCCACCCGGAATGCAATTAAAAAGGACAGAAGTGTCTGCTTTCTTTTGACAAGAAATAGAACTGCAATGCAATGACAGGAGAAAATGGGAGGGTCCACAGATACTTTACATTATCAAAGGACCAAAAATACTAAGGACGTTTTTTGTCTCATCAGCTGCAAAAGAACAGACACCAAATCCTCAAGCTTTATTTGCCTTCTCTTCAACCCACTGTCATTTTAATCGTCATGAAAGATAGCAATCTCAATATCTTTCTCTGTTTGCTGTTGCACAAGTATTTATTTACTAGGGCCACTGGGGGAAAACAAATCATAGAGAACAAATGGCTTGATGCTCTCTCACATTCCAACCGACACAATGTTTGAAAATATTGCCTTGTGCACCACAGTCCTACAATTTTGAGTGAACTGTTCTGTTATTACAGTAGAGTGGTGTCCCAAGAAATAACATAGCTCCTAATGGAGTCCTTAAAAGTCTCCAATGCTCCAGAAAGATGTATAAGTTATCTCCTGTTCAAGAAGCTGGTGGTAATTCTTGCTTATAGGGGAATTAATAATAAGCCACATAAATAAAAAATAGTACCTGTAGAAGATAGGTGAAGTTTATATTAGCACAGCATATTCCAGGTACTGTAGAACACAATATAGTTAGAAATAAATGGTCTAAAATTACAGGAAAGACATACACACGTAAGGTTCTAAAGAAAATGCTACACTGACATTAAAGAATATAGTTAAAATTATGGCAGCCTTTCATACACCTTCTTCTGTAATTAACAACGAATAAAAACCTCACTGCAACAAGATATTTATTGTAGAAAATGTGATTTTCTTCTGTGCTTTTTCCTCTGCTATTTAAATGGGAACAATTCAGGTACATGTCATTACTTGAGGTCAAGACTAAATCAGAATTTATTTTGATGCATGTTCAGCTATCAATGTTTACTACAAAATGGATTAAATAATATCTTCAGATGAAAAACAGACTACAGATTTTGCTTTGACTGTTTTGGAGAGTTTATTCTTTTAAAGTTTGTTGGCTAGCTCTCCTGAACTACAGACCAATCATTTTCAAATTTAATTTTATTAACTAATTTTTAACCCACCTACCAAAATGCCATTTGTGTGATAACAGCATGTGCAGGGATTCCTAAGGGATATGGAAATTAATCCCACTTCTGTGAAAAGACCTTTTAATAACTCATATGTTATTTTACCTTCTGAGTTATCAGTAGACTTTCCTCCAGCATTTTCTAAGGAAATGTCCTTGCAGTTTGAAAGAGAAGGGAAAAAAAAAAAAGAAAAAGAAGAAAAAAAGAAAAAAGCCAGTAAAAAAAAAAAAAAAAAAGGAGTAAGAATCTAAGAATTTGTTTATTAAATGCAATTTTGAGCTGGTTATACAAATCTATCTTGTTTTTATTAATCTTTAAAATGATGGTCCAAGAAGCAGCCTCAGCCCCATCAAAACATTCTGCCGTGTGTGTGCTCATATATAGGGTTTGTTGTAGTCACCAACATTTCGTTTGCTCTTCTGAGTGCCAACACAGTAAGATTCTGACTGCTGCAAATCCTCATGTTTCCACCTTCCTCCCTTGCCTCTGCATATGCACATATGTCACTGACAATTTCTCCTCTTCCCTTCCTTCCTTCCATCCTTTTTTTCAATAGTGCTCATGGATCAATAAGACATCATGGCACTGTATGGAGCCTGAGCGATTTCTCATACAATAGCTGCTGTGACCATGTTTCCAAGGGAATTGCAAATCATCTTTTAAGAAGGAGCTGAAGATATTTTCAACCACAGAGTCACTGCTGCTACAAGGGTACTGAACCTCAGAAAAGGCCCAGAAACCTGAGCTGCTCTGGAGCTTGAAAGGAGCTGCTGCAGAAACGACACTTGATGGATCTCAGCCTTGATTACAAGAGCAGACTACTACCACCATGATTGATGAAATCCTGCTTCAAAGAGAAGATGAGGAAACAATGAAAGCTCTGACTACTGTGCTGGGGGCAGGAGGGATGGAGGGAACCAAGGCAGAAGGGAAGTAGTCAGGAACTTGATCTAATGGCAGGGAAGTACATAGGTTTACGGCAGCTGAGAAGAAAGAAATTTTTTTCTCCGTCAGTTTTCTAATGGGCATAAAATAAGAATTATATGAACTACAGTCATCAGTTTATAGAGAAATCTATTACTCTCTGGGATCAAAAAGTGAGCACCAGTTGTGAATAATGGTTTCAGCCTGTGGCTTTGAGCATTAAATCCCATTTTTCAACCAGCAGGGCAGTACTTTTCCACTATCACCTCAATGACAGTCTGTGTTCAGTGTGCCAGTGACTCCTTCTTGCTCCATCTACACCCTCTTTTTTTCTCATCTAGCTATGCACAATCTTATAATTTGAACTTTTAAAGAAGTTTCTGTCTGCAGTCTCATTGTGTGCATTAAAAATAATATTTTTAACCATCTTTTTCAGAAGTTCAGCCAAGATTAGACTCTGAAGCCAATGAAGATTGTTCCCATTACTATAAACCAAAGAGAGAGATAAGTCTTTAATCATTCAATTTTTAAATACAAATGTTCTTACTCTTAGATTGGACTTCCTATGTTGTTACTAATTAACAAGGGGCATGTTCTAGGCCACATGAAATTGAGATTTAGTTTTAGTTTAATTTTATGTGAACACAAAGAGTATAGGTGGCTAATGCAGTAACCTTTCACTTCTGGAGGCTTAGACTAGAATTTGGTTTAAATTACAAGTGAAATGAGTTTAGTGTCTCATCTTCACTTTTAGCAAAAATGGTTCTCATTAAAAAGCCACTTTGCACTGAATTTTAAAAGAACATAGCTTTTTCCTAGATTAAAAACAGTCCTGGATTAGGAATTCTGGGGCTCAGAAATGAATTGCAAGTGCAGGATTGTGTGAAAATGCTGGATTAGGACTGGTATCTGCTGTTCATCATGCTTAACAGCAATGAACGATATGTATACATGTCAATTATATCAGCTGCAAAATTCAAAATAACTCAAAAACTAAACTGCACACCTAAAGGGGAATACAAGATAATATAAACAGATGAATGGCATGCGACATGGGAATACGATACCTCCCAAAAAAAAAAAAACCAAAAAAAAAAAAACCACCAAGAGAATTTATAAACTGCTTGCACTTCTGTAATAATTACACTGACTGATTTAAAGCACTCACCTCTTCTCCTTGCCCCCAACCAAAACACCCACAGGCAGGTTATGCATAACCCTCACGTCACCTTTTAGGCCTACTGAAAGGACAACATGCAAAATATATCACTACACAGTAACTGAAAGTGAAATGGCTGTAACTTGCTTTACCTCCCTTGTTAGCTCAAATTCTACCTTGTAAAGAATTCAGACCAACATATCATAAAGCCCCTGGTTTATAAACTCTCCACTTGGTTTTGTGCATCATGATTACTGTGCACTAACCGGAGTAAAACAATCTATCTAATGTGAGACCCAGTGACTACTAAAAGCTGTATTGTAGCTTAGTTTGAATGCTGATCTCTTGCATTAAAAAAGAGAATATTTGGCTAAAAATAATGATGCAACAGTTATTGTGCAGGCAAAATTTTTTTCATTTCTTCAAGTCATCTGAGATTTGTTTCTCACACAAGATATCAACCTCAGTTAAAAACCATATACCTAGATAATTTCAGTTTCAAATGGAAGATTTCTTTTTCTAGCATCAAAACAGCCCCTCTAACTTGCCCATTCAAATTTTCTTCAGATTTAAGTTTCATATGAAAGTCTCATCTTCTGAACATATTACAAATTTTATCAAATTTAATTGGAATAGCATTTTCTCAGTTTTATTCTTGCTTACAAAAAATAGGAATTGCTTCCTCTTGATCAACTGCTTTTTACATAAAGGAAAATGTTTATCTATAGAATGGGCCGAGCAACCTCCCTTATGGACACCCAAATTACATACATGCATATATTTTCAGAAAATATAGGCAGGAAGCCAAGACAGATTTCTTTGTATTCTCCCTTCATCTGAGCTGAGCACTAAATTAACATGTCCTGAATCATGAAGTGATGCCTTTGAATTGTTTGCTAAGGAGGAAACAGGACAACTTTGGGTGAGGGCAAAGGGAGGCGAAGACCTGACTTTCAAATGCAGAGAGATGTTGCAAATATCTTAACAAAAGGAAACTGCAAATTTTATTCTCTGTAGTCGGTGATAAAGTTAATGTATTACAAATTTCTGATTTTGCATAGTGACACAGTTGCACATTAATGTAAACAGAATGCTGTCATTACCAAAAGTACTCTTGGAAGCTGCATAATGTAGATTTATTAGAAGACATATTGTAAACATGCCTATGTTTTCTTCTTTCAGAATATACCCAATATGCTGAACAGAGTAGCATGGTATTCTACTTGTGCAGTATTAAGATTACTAGGTATTCAAAGTGTAATTTGCTCGATCTGCAGAATCCCTGTGAATTTGCATTAGCTCCCATTATTTTCAGGCACACGTGGAGGTGGAAAGAAATTTATCAGAGGACGGCAAAAGCAATAAACACTTGCCAATGTGGATGCAAGATTTTATTTGGGGTCCTATAAATCCCCTACAGCACAGTCTTTACTTAACAGGGTAGCTGAACAAACCATGTTTAGTTCCCCAAACTCTAGAAGATAAGGAAGTAAAGATAAGGAAGATAATGGAAGAAAAATAGACATTAAAACTTTCTAAACATACACTTTCCTATTGAGAAGCTAATTTTTAATTATTAAAGCATTATTCTTTGACTGGCATAAGTTATGTAAGAATATTTCCACACAAATTGCATATCCTGAACGTTACAAATACAACAGATCAAGGTTAAGGGACAGTGTAATTCTAACAAATTTAGTGACAGGTTAAGATCAAGGGATGTCTTGACATTCTCCTCAGAAAGGTCAATCTAGCAGGTATGCGATGTAAAAATGAAGACTCTGCCATCATTGCCATGGCAAAAGGTCAGACACAAGCTGATTGGTGATAGAATTATCAAATTAACCAATCGATGTGTGTGAGTAATAGATGTAAGCAATCCTGGGGGAGAGGCACAGGGCAAATGCCAGCTCATCAATAACACATTGCCTAGGAAAAGAAGATCCTCTCCTCAATCCATGTCCTTTACATTAGCAGTGGTATCAAGGAATTAAAAGAAAAATCGAAAGCAACAGCTTTAAATATGCTTTCAGACTGTATACAGCATTCAAACATCCTTCCAAAACAAGTTCCATAACATGCTGTGGCAAATAAGAGCTTGCTAGCAATCTAAAGAAAGGAGGCACCAAGAAATCCTATTATAAACAGCTATATTCAGAAACTGGAGGATTTTTGTATATCTGACACCAGTACAGACTTTATTAGGGGTGCTATTTTACCTGTAGCAGTCATAGACACATTAATCTCATGTTCGATTGTGTGGCAACTTCTGCATGGCAAAATGAGAAACAGATCACAGGTATTCCAAGGATTTTATGAATAGGATGCAG
>VWZN01015358.1:15367-28563 GCA_013396955.1 Regulus satrapa | reverse complement strand
CTTCATTACTACTTAAATTATTTCCTTAACATTGCTTTGATTTTTTTTTTTCCCTTCAGCCTACCAGTAAATGATTTCTATCTATATTTTTTTTTCTCAGAAAATTGCTGACAAGCAAAGTCTTTCATCTCAAACATTACCTTAGGAAACTCTAACCTTAGATAATCTTGTGAACATTTCTTCATGCAGTATCCCCTAATTTTCAAGACACATAATGGACATTAAGAAATATATGAATATGAAAAGTATAACATTTTACATCCTATCTGTGAAGAAAGGGTAGAATTGTTTTTGAATCAAAAACCTCTTTTGAATGACCAAATAGCATTTTTGCTTGGCTAGATTAAAAAGCTATTTGTAGCATTAAGAAATACTTTTATAAAAGTCCCTTTTAATTCTTACAGGGAGTGCTATTGCTGTTACCTACCTTAAAAAAAAATTAAGTTTTGATATATCTTTAAGTTATCATTATTATAAATAAAACTGTTTTGTCTCCATTGGCCAATCCTGCAGTACATTAGCATCACTGGATGCTTTTCTGGTGTAAAGTCAAAAGAACAGTGCTTAATGAACTTGGTCAGAATTTGTATGCTTATCACACATTCCAAAAAAGTAACAAAGGTTTCCACACAAAACTAAAAGCAGAGATTTAGATAAAGCAAGAACTAGAGACCAAATCACTGCCAGGCCTTGTAGTAATGTTTATGTGTATTTATGACATTAATCTTATGAGCTCAATAGCATACTCCAGGAGCTCTCATTAATGTCCATCAGAATTATCTGTACGTTACCACTGCAGAACAGAATCTTGAACACCTCTTGTGAGCTGAGAAACTTTCTCAGAGCTCATGGGTTTTGGTAAAGGCACCACATCACAGTTACTGTTGAATGTGACAGACTGAATGCAGTTTATTTTCTGTGCTCTAGGAAGTTCCCAAACTAAGTTCTGGCACTTTCTGCCATGTGTCAGAATAACATTTACTACAGAATGCTCTGTTCCCTTGTTAAGCATTCAGACTGAACTTTCTTTTTTGGCTCACTAACAGAAGTCTGACCTATTTGCCTTTTGGAGGTATGCCAAGATGAGACTAGCAAGGTGCAAACTGACCTGCTTGGAGGTCACCAGCATTTGAAAAGAAAGGGTGGTCAGGTACTATGCTTGAGAGAAAATCACACACCAACTAACTGACTAGGTGGGATTTACTTGGATTATCATAGATCAAAATTTTAGAAGGAGTGTCAACATGTCAAATTTTCTTTAAGAGAAGGCAAGAAGTTCATCCAAACATTCCAAGGGCTTTATTTAGCATAACACCTTCTGCTCTGTGGCTTAAAAGGGCTACTACTGCCTCAAAAAAAAGTTATGTTCTGTCAGATTATTTAAAAGGATTTAACTTTTGGGAGAAATGTTCTCTTCCTCCAAACATTCTTCATGATTCCTGTAATAGTTTGCCATCTCAGGCCGGACATGTTTATTTCAGATTGGTAAATTCATTGTCTCATCTTCTAACCTCACAGTTCACCTTGTAGTTCACACAGGTGAATCTTTCCTCTGTCTCTAAAGATTCTTGACAATATACTTCAGATTTCATATTTATTTTTTCTTAATGAAATAAGACAATGAGTTAGTAAAATAAGAGTGTATACATCACGCAGCTATTCACTACTCAATTATTCTTAGATGGTACAAGTCAGCTTCAAATGTTTTGCACTTCTAGGAGAAGCTGGTTTTTTTGTCCCACAGAGGCTTTCCTGGGTGAATTTTCTGAAAGATTATATTTTATTTCACTTGCAAATTATGTTTTAGTGTATTGCACCTTTCTTGTCAGTGACAGCTTTTACACAAATGTGGGATAATTCCACTGAGAGTCTGACACACTCAAAAAGAAAGTCATGGGACAAAAAAGTCAAAATCTGTTACAAATCTGACTGGAAGAAAGAAAAATAGAAATTCTACTGCAATGTGAACAGGGATGAATCACTACATAAAAAAACTTTAAATTGCACTGCATATTGTAGAATAACACACTTTTTACCAGTACTAATTTTTCCTTCTGCATTAGGCTTGCAGCATGATCCAGAGATAGCCTCATTTTCACTTACATTGCTACCTGAGCAAAGGATGCTTGAGAAAGAGAATGCTGCTGTTGCTAGTTTTTTGTGAGTTTATATCCCAACTTTCACATTTCAGTGTATGTTTCTCTTTGCATTTAAACAGTTTTCTACATTAATTCAAATTAATTTAGTCAGTTTTTCCTTCACAATAATGTAATTTACAATATTTGATTTTTATAAATTACATTTCTCTCTTATGTTTCCTTTATGTACAGACATATGTTTATGTGTTTATTTATTTATTAATTAAAATTTTTTACCATTTCATAAATAAAATGCATTTTTCTAATTTTCATAGAAGACTGTGGAAAAAGCTGTTTGCTCTTAGTCAGATATTCTTCTGGTGTTTTCTATGTAGTTAAATTTTCTATACCACTTGGCATTACCAAGTAAACCCATAAAAGACTCATCAGATACATAGCAGGGACATGGCCAAATGACTTAATCCAGCAACATGACCTCATTCTCATGTCAAGACAATGTTAAAGCTCTTCTACCATCTGTACAATAGTGTTTGGTTAGAGCTGAAGTAGATCATCTTTTAATCTTACATTTCCACAACTACAGTTTCAGAATATTGAAAATATTTAAGGCATAGATTTACTCTTTTAAGTTTAATTTGAGCCTTTTTTGTCAGGTACTTTGTTTATTTTGTAGCTATGATGATTTATCACACCCTGCTTATTCTCTTGGGAAAAATCAGAGGCAACAAAGACAACTTTGAGAGATTTTGACTTTTGGAGAACACAGAAAATCATTAATTTTAAATCTAAAGACTACTTATTGATTCTAATGCCTTATAAGTATTCAACACATGCTCTAGGTTGGCTTATATTAACACAATCACTGTTCTGATATACAAAGGACATTTTCCATTCTTCCATGTATATGCTATTCAATACTTTGAATGAATAAACAGGCACTAAGAACCAAGTTTCTCTCTTAGCTCCATGCCACATGCCCCCATGGACTGAACTGTAGATTGTGGAATTTGAGGAATTAAAAATAATGTTTGTATTTGATGGATTTCACAATATACAAACCAGACATTCCAAAAACTGTGATCTCTATGTTTGTAAGGCAAAAGAATAATCTAGCAGTGTACAACATTCCCACTAGTGAACTACAAATGAGAATATCCTTACTAAACAATTCAAACAAAATCTAAATGCAGCTGATAATTTACCAGTGAAAACCATTGAAAGCTAGTCCGTAGCACATGGGATGTTGAGAAATATCAGTACTTATTTTCACCTTTAAAACCACTTGCTGTAGAAGTGTGCTTTAGACAAAGTACATGAACTCTTTTCTATAGCAGCTTCCATTTATAACAGGGCTGATGTTGCCTAACTTAGTGCAGATTTCTGCTATGCACTCCCTCTGTACTAAAGATCTGCATCTAAGTTTGACCTTTGATCATAAGAGGAGGTCATTAATTTCAAGACACAGTACTGTTTTCTCTTGGGGATTCTGGATGGAAAAGAAGTAGCCACATTTTGCTACTACCTAAAAGCTCAATACCTGAAACATGCTGACAAATTTTGGTGAGTCAGCTCCTTACTGTGTTTTCTCCTGCCGGGAGGTACCCACACTGAAATTCAGGGGAGGGACCCCACATTGGAGCAGGATAAGAGTATGAAGTCATCCCCTTGTGGAGGAAGGAGCAGCAGGAACAATGTTATGAAATGACTGCTACTCCCATCCTGCCTCTTCCGGTGCCACTGGGGAAGAGGAGGCAGAGAATTTAGGAGTCATGCTGAGCCCAGGTAGAAGGTGTTTTTAACATAGGGGTTTATTTCCCACTATTCTACTCTGCTTTCATTGAAAATAAATTCAATTAATTTCTCCAAGAGGATACTGTTTCCCTGTGATGGTAAATAGTGAGTGATATCTCCGAGCCCTCAAGGCTTTCCTGTCCAGTTAAGTAGGGGAATGACAGAGTAGCTAGATGGGCACTTGATGACCACCCAAGATCAAGCCTTCAAGCATTTTACTGGCTACCATAGAAACTTACACTGTATGAATAAAAAGTCTTCATTTCAACTCTGAGGACTCAACCCATTCCCTCCCAGTCTACTCCCCTTATCCCATCAGAACAACACAGTAACTTTCTGAAACAGGTGGAGAAGTTTCTTCTACTAAAGGGGTAACTCAACAACAAACTGCCCATTTTTTTCAGGTTTGCCTTGGGATTTGCACATCCATGGCAGGTATGAAAAACACATTATGATGAAACACTCTTTTCTGATAACATAATGCAGCCTTACCTCTTGTCTAGACATGCACCTCTGTCATGAATGAGTCTATCCACTTACAGACCTTGTGTAATGATCATGACACCCCTGTTTGTGCTGCTTTGCTATTTTGTCCTTTCAGAATGCATAGCAGGAAGTAATGAGCTCAAGTACTGAAAAGTAACTTAGAAATAAACTTATAACTAACTATTTGATAACAAAGTGCAACAAAGATACTGAAATGAAAATGCAGCTCAGCACCATTTTACTTGTAGGCTCAAATAAAAGCAGTAATGGCTTGATAACTCCCTAATCCTGTTGCACAGAAGGACTTTAAATAACAAGAGGAAGGATTTCTAAGCAGCAAACAGTTCCCTGGACTTCACATCCCACCTGAATAGAAATCAGAGCAAACAAAAGAAGTAGAGAAAGTGTTTAGCTTTCCTGTGAATGACTCTTACTATGTTCTCGATGCAGTGGAAGGTTTTCTTAGAGTCCACTTTCCTCAGTCTAAACAGGAAGAAACAGTTTGGAATCCTCTTCTGAACTCACCAAAATCCCTGAGAATATTCATCTAGTAATGATTTTTTTAACCTCCAACCCTTTACCAAAGGAATTACAAATTCTAAAATTGCAAACCTTGATCTATCCTGAAAACACTCAGATGGCAAAGTCTGACAGTTACTGTTGCCCCTCACATTTTGCCATCTTTGTGTTTTTAACACGAATTAATGACTCAAAAAGTCATGTTGTTGGATGCAACTGGCAGATTTCTGGTGTGTTCCAGGTATTACATAGTGTTTTAAGACTTCTGAAGATATGAGATGAAAAGCTTTCTAAAAATATCTGTACTAGATGATCTGTACTTTTCAGTTAATATGTGCTATTAAAAAATATTAAACCCAAATATTAAAAATATTAAACCCAAAAGATCCAAAATATTTTTGGATATTTTGACATATACATGTATACCGAATATGTATACACAAACATAAAAGAAAACTCAGACTAGAAATCATCTAAAAAAGCTATTCATTTTGATATTCTAGCCCAGCAACAAGACAGTCTGTAAGGCAATGTTTTGTATGTTTCAGCAATGGATTAGTCTACTTGTAAAGAAAGCAATCTACTTCTAACTTCTTTATCTTCTTTTATTAAGTGTGTAATGATCATTACATAATTGAAGAAGGACTCCAATGCAAAGGCAGTTAACACCATCCACACAAGACCACAAATGGAATGAGCATAACATGTGAATTTTAAAGATTCACCTGGGAGCTTTCTCTTTGAAGAAGAGTTGAGAAGGTAACTCAGATATTCAGACTCCTTGTTCACAGTTCTAATTCTGCAGCTATACTCCTTTTAAGTATAATATTCTTCTACGAGTCCTCATTCTACAATCACAGAATCACCCATGACTCAGAGGCCAAGAAGAAAAGAATGGAGTATATATTGATGCATGAATTATTTATTTGAATTTTTATTGGGAATCTTGGGGAGTAATGGCAACTTCACACTTCATCTATTGCAACTGAATTTATAGAAAAGAACTTGCTGTCTCCCAGTCTTTCAGAAACAGTGTTCTCCTTCAAGATACTGGTTATTTTTCAGTATTTCACTGTCCTGCTTATATGGCTCAGGCTTTCAAAGCGTCTTAGGCACCTTTCTCTCATCTTTGATTGAAATCCAATCACATTACCCTTTCAATACTGTGTAGACATGTTCTCCAACAGCCACACTGAATTATTTCCTATAGTTGCAGAATTTAAAACAAACAAGAAAAAACCCCAACAACTTTCCTCATTGTGAAACTAAGATCAGTATTGTCCTTATGCTAGTAATTTTTAATTGCCATTAGATACATGATAGTTTGGAGTTTCAGGAAATCAGCTTTGTTAATATATTAGAATCTTAAAGCTCTTTTCCTCCTGCTTGCTGGTCAGAAGCAGCACTTCTTGAAACAGATTTAATCAGAAAACAGTGAAACAGAAAGTTAAACATTGCCTCTATTATTTCCTAATGCCATCCTTCACAGAGTTAAGCAACCACTAAATGTTGATAATTTTCCTGATGTGACTCTTAGTGCTTAAAGGGTCTATCCTGTTTAAAAATGTCATGCATGTTGCTATTTCTACAGTTGTATAATTTGTCAACAAATCAACTACCTGTTTAGCAGCCCTCATGAGGGATTTAAAATAGCTGCCATGAAAATCCTGTGCATTTACTATTTTTATAACAAACTTGATTGTCACCTATGATATTTCAAAGATCACTTCTCATATAGACATCATGCTGGAAATTAGATGCAGGGCTTTGCTTTCCATGGAACATTATGCAGAGGCACTCTGGCTAATAAATCTTTGTAGCTAATGCATTCCAGATGGAAGCCATGTCTCGCAGATTTAACCTTCCTAAACCCTTCCAAAAATTCCTCCCATCAAAAGCTCTCTGAATGAGATATGTTTGATTGAAATAGGATCATCAATACATGACATCTAAGTAATAGTACAGATGATTACTGCCTGCAGAAAATTGCCATTTCCCTTCACACAAAGATATTGTCTGTGCACAACCACGGGGCATGAAGACGGACCTTATGAGTTTTACCAAATAATTGAAATGTTTTTTCTGAAATCCTAATGCTATTAAGAGATGCTGTAAAGAAAACATCCACTTCTGTCCCTTTAATTTGGGTATGTGCATAACAAATACTGCTAAAAAGAGGAATCAAGTCTCTCATGGAAGCCACTAATTAACATCACTGTTTAATCATGTCACCAGGTTTAGCCAGTCTACATCATTAGTTTATGTCAGACAGAAGCAGTGAAACATCTAAACACCTACATGTAGATCCTTATGAAATCAGTCATCTGAAGTGGTAGGGTCAGTGTTAGACAAGGCTGCAGCTACTCTACTATTTAGAAACCATTACAAATCACCTTGCTAACAGATGAACACAGAATAATTTTAGAATTCTTAGATTTTCTTGAAAGGTAATTTCTCAGTAACAACTCTAAAATGTAGAGCAGTATTTTAATCCCATCTGTGAATGATGAAAAATAACCTGATGTTGTAGCCAGTTATCTATGCTTCACTAGTGGCCGTGTTCAAATGGCTCTATATTGCTTTTACTGTTGAACTTCTGAACTCTGAAGTCCTTTGTATGAAGAAAATAATTTATTAATCAAGTACAAAAATAAAGGACTCTAAATCTCAAAACACTATCAGTGCACATTCAATATGTGAAAATCTGAGGAAATTGTTTGATGTCTTAAACAAAATTGGTACAGAAAATCTTTAGGTAACAAGGGTTTTCTTCCTGTGTACCGCATGTCTGTAAAAGTGAAATCTTGGAAGAATTTTGAGTGAGCTACAATTGCATTTCTTATACAAATGTACTCCTGACATGTGCAGGCACAGTACAAGCTTGGCTCCTAGAAGTATGAATGACAAGTACAGAAACAATTCTAAATCAGACTGTGTAATTATCTTCTTTATGTAAAACCTTTAAAATTCTTAAGAGCCCCTTTCTAATGTATGGTTCACTTTGATCTACAGAGTCGTAATCTTTCATTAAGAGTCGATCACACCCAAATGTCACTTGCAAGCTCTCAGATGAGAGTGTAACAATAGACCCCTAACTGCAGAGATGGAGAAAAGATCAAGCACACTTCAGCTGGTAAAGCAGCAGGAGTTTTGCACACAGGCAGACACCTGGGCAAGGTTAGCTGTGCTGCGGCTCCATTCCACTTCATTCAAAAGGAACTTGCTCTATGTATGTGTTTGAAAGATAATAAGCACCATCGTTGCTGAAGATCATTTCATTTGGTTAGTGTCCTCAACCAAAGGAGAGAGTCAATGTTGGACACATATTTTTATATCAGTGCCAACCTGAACATAATAAGAAGCATAGAGGAAACTTAATAGAAAGTGGAATATATTTCTTTTCGTTGAAGGGAAGTGCTTCTTACTGCCTTAGTCAGATAAAATGTCAGTGAATGTGACTTGTCTTTTTACTTATTCTATCAATCTGAGTCAGCTTCAGCGAAATAGTGCTTCAAAAAGGCAGAAAAAAAAAAGCAAAAAAAAAAAAGCATTTGTCTGCTTTTGGAGAGGCTCCTTTCAAATGAGATTAGAAAGTTTGGGTCCATTTTTTCATGTCTAATCCTATTATGCTCACTAATGAACTCAGTTTGCCTCAGTGGTTAAAATAAAAGCTAGTGGTTTTGTCCTAAAAAGCACAGATACTCCTTCAGAAGAATATATTAAACTGTACAGCTCAATATTACACATTTGTATCATCCAAGGAAGGCTTTTCTAAGATATGCTGCTGACTGTACTGTACAGCATAAGTATTGAACAGTTTTAATTGAATAAGATGACATTAAACTAATAAAGATCTTTCCTGTACCTTAAGCCAAATAGAGGGAGTAAAAGGACAACACCATTATTAAGATAAGACAAGAAGATTTTTACCCAAAATTATGTCTTTGGAACAGTAACTCCTGCAAAAAACCCACAGAAGTGATAAATACTAACCCTGCATATATAAAAGACCTCTGCTTTCGTGATATCAAAGCAGGAAGTGGCCTTGAAATACATACAATACTGATATTTGGTCTGGGATGTAGTTTATTTCCACCAGCATTCCAGCCTGCTCTAAACAAAATAATTTCTAAGTCCAAGTCTCTCAGTCATAAGTATAGGGTAAAATATACTGTACCCTGCAGCAATTAAGTAAGACATAGTAATGTAATAGTAATAGCAGAGTTATGGGAACACACAGAGATGGGAAACCCTTCTAGAAGTTCCCTGAGCACCAGGAATATACTAATACTCCTTTTCAATGTAGACAACAATATTTTCACTAACCATTACCCAACGGGCGGCTCCATACTGGTCTAATGATGCATAACCCACTACATTTTACTGCAAAGCAGAAAAAGGCGGTTGGCATGGGAAGAGGAATTGGGCTTATTGCCCCTTCTGCCAAAGAATGAAGTAGAACAGGCTGCTCCATCTAATGAATGCTTTGCTACAGAAAGGGGTCAAGAAAATGTTTGTATAAAATTAGACATCGAGGCTAGCTGGACCTCTCATCTGTCTCAGCAGTGCTCAGAAATCCAGCGTCTGGGTTGTTCGAACTTGATAAAGAAGGGACAGACTACATTGCAAACTTCACATTCTCGTGAATGCTAAGCATTTTATTGAAATGACAGGGACGCAGGATCTCAGCAGAATCAGTTTTATATAAAGAAAAAACAGACTGCCCCAAGTGGGAATGTACTTTGGGGCTGGTTTCCTTCTAATTAATTTTTTTTTTCCTTTTCTATACCTTCTCTTTTATCATGGAAGCCAGAAAGTTCTAAAAGTTTTCCCCCTTAAACAGGATCAGGAGAGGACATATCCTTCATGGAGAGTGCTGGGGGTTCTGCTTTAAAGATCCAGATGAAAATTAAAACATGTTTCAGCTTTTTTTTCCTCTATAAATTCCACACACTTTTAATTTAAGTTTTTCATAGTCTTCTTTGTATGCTCTGTGTGTGACAGGGAAGGTGATGTATTGCTATCTCACAATTAGCATAATTTTTTGTACATAAAACCTCAGGCATAGATTTTCTACATTTCCTTCTCCTTAAGTATAGCATACAGACCACAGACATAAACATTTTGAAACGTGAAACATACTGCAATATCTTCTGCAAATAACTACATGAAGAATGTTGGCCATTGTCATCGTTATGGTTTTGCTTCAAATTAGCTTCTCTCAGTCTGTATGTATGCGGTTTAGGTTCAAAGACATGTGCTTCCTTGAGCATCTCCCTTTAGAAAGCCCACTGTTTTAACGCTAGGAAGAAAGAGAAGTTTGCAATGACAGGACTGGTTCTCCTGGGAGATTAAAACAAAAGTGCCAAGGGAACTCCTGAGCAGTCTCTTCTGTCCTGATGGGCAGGCAACCATATGAAATAATCCAACTCACAGAGATATTGCTAAGACTAGTTTTATGACAGTTACAGAGAGATTCAGCATTTACACATGCAAACATCTGACTTAGGCTCAGAAACTTATAAGGGAACATTAAAAAAGAAGGGATTGTCACCTAAAATCAGAAGGACTTTTAAGATTATGTATCCTCTTTTAAAGCAGATTTCAAAGATCTAAGTTGCAAGTAGGGAACAAAGCACACAATGTGAAAATGTATGTGTCACATGAAATTTGATGATATATGTATAGACCCTGTGAAAATGGGGAAAAGCAGAAAGTAGGAAGATGTATAGTTACACATTCTTCAAATATTCCCCCAACAATCAATGGCCCTAGTATTTCCTGAGTCAGAGATGGTTTCTGAGCCCTTTGATTAAAGCAATATCATCAGGAAGGAAAGACTNAAAAAAAAGTAGCATTGGAAATATATTTATTCTCAATTAACCGGTAAAGCAACAATGTCAGAATGGTTAAATTATTATTTTTCCCATCTCCTGGCTGCCTCACAGCTACAATAACAGTCACATTCCTGATGAAGTTGACTATATTTTAAAAAAGCATCTAATCTTCATTCTTCTATTCTGGATGGAGGATATGGAACAACAACAAAATCAGTAAATTTAACTCCCTCTCTCTTCTGTGAACAAAATGGGTTTCTAGCTTCCTTGCTCACACACCCTGACTCGTGTGAGGTCACTATTCTGATTAGTTCTTTCATTTCTTGTCTTTCAGTTGGAATCTATTCCCTGCCAATAAATAAGTGAGAACTTCTAGAACATCATGGATCACTCTTGATCTTCCTGCGAGAGCAGATTCTCAGCAAGGCCGAGCACAGCAGTCAGAGCATCAACATTTATTTGTTTTGGTCACTGAACTTTGTACTCTCTTAGTGTTTGTCATATTCATAACAGATTGCTTCTTTTGCAGAGATAGACTGGCACTGGTGTTTACCTGATGAAGGCTATATGGGTAGAATCACATGGACTGTGGTTTCCACAAAACAATCTGTGGCATGCTAATGCTTGAAGCAGGACTTGGGGAAAAAAGTAATCAGCGAGGCATAAAAGTGTAATTAAGTTTAAATGAATGGGAGTTCTTTCTCCTAGGCCTTACCACACTACAGCATGCTTCTTACTGCAATCTAATATTTGCTTTCCCTTTAAAATGTTTTACTACATGCATCAATTCAATAATTTCCACTTGAACATGACTGTTAGAAAAAATTAAATTTCAATATTCAAAATAAAGGAGGAGCTTCTATGTGGTATAAAAAAAAAATATACCAGATCTATTGAACTTTAAAAAAAAAAATTATGAAGTGGGAAAAGGGAAAGATTGAAAAAAGTCACAAGAGGTCTAGAGAAGCAAAGGGCAAACAGGAACACTCCTGAGTCCCAACAACTCTTGGAGGCATCCACTGAAGTCAAATGGAAGCAGGTTTCAACAAAAGGAAGAATATTTTTCTTTACATAATACAGTTTCAACCACTTGTTGACATGCAAGATGGAGAGGTCAAATTCCTACACAATTTTGAAATTAATTAAACTCAACTTAATGAGAAATTTAAAAACCTGTAAACATGTGGGGCTGAGCCGTTTGGCTCAGAAAATCTTTAAAGTGCAGACAAAGGCAGGAGGAAAATGTTATTACATGCTTGTATTACTCTAGTATTTTTCCCCGTGTATTTCATAATGGCCACTGCCAAAGATGGAACACTAAGCTACACGATTCTTTTCTCTTGTCCATAAGAACCACTCATCTGCCTTGTATCAAATTTTGGTCCTCGGAAGCTCCATGTGTAGCAAAGATGACAGGGTCTAATAAAAAGGTTATACATGCAGTTCACACATATCAGAAACTGATCATAATTAGAGTACTTGTTAACCCTGTGAAATCATTTATGTCATGATTCCCCAAAGTTAAAGATCAAAGGAAATATCTTACATGGTTTACCTTACTGTGCATTTAAAATTCTGTAGTTATACAGGCATATACTCTTACACTGAAAGTACTGTTCTGCAGTATGCTATGGCATGCTTTGTTTGCTATTTTAACTTGGCATTCAGTTTATGATGGGTGGAGAATGCCTTTTTAATTTGTTTAATATTAAATTTTCTGGTTGTAAGAAAACAGAGGATTTGAAGCTCATGGTTGCCCAAATCTAAATATAATAATTAAATTATTGTATGCATTTCACGCTTCCAAAATTCATGAAATATGTACTGGAAGAGAGAGTGTCGTTCTGATGACACAGGGGAAAAAAGAGAAGAAAGAAAAAGAAAAAAGGAAGTCAGCATGAGTTCCTGTGCTCTGCATTAGAAAGTAGGAAACATGGATATTACTTCTGGATGCTGTCCCTGATTTACCGGACTAAAAGTCACAAAAAGCAGCAGTACAATCACACTCTTTTATCCAAAGCCAGTTCAGGTCAATGGGAGTATTTTCATTAATTTCAATGGGTTTGGATCAGACCCCTAAGCCTTGTGAAGCAACTGCTTGTAATGTCACTCAACATCAGCTCTGACCATTCTAGGAGTCACACTGGCAAATTCATAATGAAATCCACTCTCATTTGTAAGTTGAAAAAAACCCCAAAACTGTAATGCTTTTAATATTGTTGCCAGGTAAAAGAAGTAGCAGTGGTGGTAGCGTGTGTGCATGTTTATAATTGCTAACCAAAAGCAAAAACAGTCGCAGTGAAGGCATTTTCTACTAAAAAATCATGAAAGAAGAATGGTGCATTTGTACATTATTTGACTCATTTGGCAGTTAACCAACCAAGTTGGCAAAGAGGAATCTTCCTTAGTTTCAGATACAAATGTTTGAAATACACAAAGGCGTCAACTGCAAAAGGGGAAAAAA
>VWZN01015351.1:655406-680297 GCA_013396955.1 Regulus satrapa | reverse complement strand
AAATAGTACTCTTAGCACAATGATTCTTATAAAACAATTTTTCCCTACAAATAATGTCACCATGTGTACTGATCTTTATCCAGTTAATTCCTTGTAAATGAGTATAATGAGAATAAAATCTGGCAAAAAGGTATTTATTTTAGTTAGCCTCTTGTTACTTTTTCTTTTTATATTCTTTGACAAGTAAATTGCTACTAAGCAACCCTCATTTCAGCTGTTCAGATCAGGTATAAAAGTAATTATGTTTCTCTGCAAACACGTAAAAAAGCTCAGGGTAGTGAACAGAAGCCCTGTGAGAATTTAATTAATTTTTAGAATGTTTTTTAATAGAGAGGGAAAAGAACTACTCTAGAAGATTTCAAGAAGAAAACAAACAATCCACAAACCAGTTTTATTACACTAACTTCTTTCCTGCTTTATTTATAGGTTGCTTCCACTGTGGTAAAATACATATGTGTATTTGTTAATACTATGTGTTACTGAATTAGTGTATTGCAGTAAATTTCCAGAGAGCCACACTGCATTTGATTATGTTCAGCACTGCTCTTAAAAGATCCTTGAACGACCTTTTTTTCTATCAAGCATGTATCAGTGACTTGAGGTTATCAGATCTCTGGATTTTCTTGTTCTTAATCAAATCTGTAATTAATGCAAACCAAAACAGTTTGTGCTGCAGTATTTCCTTGTAACAAATAAGCTTCATGTATATACATATACATTTAAATCAAGTTGCATTTTAAAGTTTGCTCGGAAAGTTTACACCACAGTTAAAAGCCTGCATTAAACAAAGTGATGTGTGATACACTGGTGAGAACACTAAATTAAATGCATCAATAATTCATACCATCAAGCACAAAAAAAGCAGGAATTGTCTGAATGCTCCAAACAAGCCTATGGGAGTTGATAATAGCAAGAAGAGTGACTTTGATGGTGTGAAACGGCCTATTGTGTGCTGAATCTATACAATATCCTGGTCCTCAAATAGGATAAGCAAAGATTCAGACTTTATCCTTTGGTACAAGACAGTTGGATATTTCAAGGGTATCTGCCAGGTGGCAGGAGCTTCCCTTTTCTCACAGGATTAGATGCAGCAAAATGAATTGCAGAACCCTTATCCAATGCTCAAAAAAAGCAACAGATACCAAATCCAAATACAGTGCTCTGTTCCACTTTGTGTCTGACAATTCTCTGAGATTAGCCATCTGACTAAATTCCAGGGATTACATACAGCAGATAATGCTTTGCTCTTTTTCATATCTTGTGAATCTGAATAGAACACATTCTTATATGCATATTACTTTTAGTTATTTAATAATTTGCATCGTTTTCACCACCAAGCTTTCTCTTTGTCTCAAAGAAAAGGCCTATTGTTATAAGTGCTGTACATTACGACACTTCCCCGAACCCATAAAAACACACATACACACACAAATTTATGCACGATGTCTCAAAAGCTAAAGACAACTTTCTCTTTTGGCTATAGCTCATGGAAATGGGACTAGCAGCCATATTCTTGTAAACATGGATGCGTCTTTGAAATGTTCTAATCACACTTTATGCAGTCTCATATTCTACGCCAAAGAATAATTTAGTAAAGAGAATAAATGAGTCATGTTGAAAAAACCAGATGTTTATTAGAATCCACTTTTCCTAAGCTTTTTTAAATTGTGATTTCAACTGCTTTCTGACCTGCCACTCCTGAGGAATAGAAATTTCCACCAAGGAAAAACACTTTGCTCAACTCGGACATTTTTGGTTACTTCCTGTTTATTGAACTTTAACTGCTTGGTTGTGGGAACCAAGATTTGAGACATTCAACTCATCAAGCATGGACCAGTTGCAGCTCCAACACATACCAAGAAGTTACAGCAGGAAGCCTTTTATAGCCTTTTAAATACATACCTAAAAAAGCCAGCCCTCAGGGCAATTCTATAACCTTTTATTTATCCAGGAGACTTAATGCCTCACCTTGGAAACACCACCTGACAAACAAAGTCAGTCAACCGTGGCAGACAAAGCAGTCTTCATAACTGTTGTCATATACTGTGACAGTTGAGGAGAGTTCTTTAGACACGTGAAAGGAAACAAGCTAAATTAATCTTTGCCCATTGTTCCCATCCCTCCACTTCATGTAATTTTTAGACTATTTGGAAGACAGCTCTATTATGTACTGCAATTTAAAATGTCCCTAAGAGGCACGTTACCATGCTCCACTGACAATACTTTTTGTTGCACATACTCACGTATTCTTAGAAATAAATTAGGAAGAAATAATACAATTTATCAATAAAGTTCTCCTATAAGTGTTAAAGTAAAAAACTACTAGAAACATGTGTGTTAGGATCACACTGCTAAGAACGGCAATGGGTTGGCACTTGTAACACTGAGATTCTCCCTCAGACACATTAATTAACAATTTGTTAGGGATGGCTGATGTGTCTCCTACCAGTTCACTTTCTTCTTCCTCTGCAGTGTCCTTCTTGACTTCTTCTTTCTGGTCTTCAATATTTGCATCAAAATCCTCCATCTCCACCTGTTCCAAAGCACATACACAGACTTACAAGACGCTGCCTGGCTTTTAATTATATTCTTTTTAACAGAATAAGTAGAGATGTCCAAATTCANTTTTAATTATATTCTTTTTAACAGAATAAGTAGAGATGTCCAAATTCAAATGGAAAATTGAAAGGATTAATCTTTGAAAGTATGATGATGCAATATATATGAATCTTGTGTCCATTCTGGCTTTCCTCAGAAGCATGTTCTCCTCTAGCAACAGAATGACAATATTCTTTGCAAAAATTTTCCAGGGAAAAGCAAAAATTGTTCATTCCCTTCCTTCACATGCATTCCTTGTGTTACCACTATCTGTAACAGCAAGATATTTCTCTTGCTTCCCCTTTAATCACATTTCAAAACTTGCAATCTCAGAAAAACTTTTAAAACTTGCCATTTATATATAACTGGAGAGACTGTCTCTGCATAGAATATTTCTCCTGAGCCTTTATCTTTCATATACTTTAAAATCACAGTAAAGAATAATAGTAACCACAGAGTTCAGCATAACAAAATACCAGAAAGCTTGAACACATATCTAACTCTGCTCATCTAATGCAATAGTTTCTGGGCTCTATGCTGTACTGAGGACTCATGCATATACTCTGAAATACATAAAACTCTCTAAGTATGTACTTAGAGTTCTTTACGTAATTTGCAAAATCTCGTAAATCCTAATCTGCCACTCTCTGAGCCTATTTTAGAGCGGAATCTTTTGCTGTCCTCTTAAAAGATTACTATTTTCCAATACAAAGAATTTGGAGATTTAATAATAACCTGCTAACATCATGACAAACTGCAAAGACCCTCTGTCCACTTCAGCAGTTCACCAGTTTCTATGGCCATGTCAAGAGCTGTTCTGACAGCAACAAGCAGCTGTGGCTCACTCACAAAGGCCACACAGCTACCACACTAATTTAGGGCTACTGATACAACTGCAAAAGAAGAATGCAAAATACAGTAAGCTGACACACCAAAGATGCATTTCACAGAAAAATGCAAATGAAAGAAAAAGGCAATTATAACCTTCTGCTATATGTTATTTATTTCTTCATTCTCTGTTAAACATCTGTATTTCTAAAAACAAGGACTGAGATAAAATCTGTTTATTTCCTTATCTTACTTTCTCCAACTACTTTCTCAAAATATGATCTAAGTAATTCAGTAACCCGTAAAAAGTGCCGAGTTTCATCTAAAAGTGCAAAGATTCTCTTTAATCTTCTTAATTGGTATTCAACAGTTGCTAAGAGCAAAGTTGACTTCAACTCTTGCTCAAAGATGTCTAAGTCTGAGCTTCAAAAAGGTGATAAGAGGTAAAAATGTACCTTCATGTTTGGGGTAATTCATAAGAATAACAAAATACACTTTCCTGACACAGTGACTCTGGCTTTTTAAAGTGCCTTGCTGATAACTACCTTGCTGTGATCACATCTTTGTCTGCTTCCTATTTTCAGTTGAGTCACACCGACCTGATCTGTAGTTTAAACAAGCACAGATATTCTCACCTCTTCGATAGCAGCATCTTGCAACAGAGAACGAATGTCCAGGCGCATCATGTGGCGTGGTGCTGCCTCCCAGTGATCAGACATCTAACAAAACACACACAAAAATGAAGCACCTCTAAAAATCTAACAGATGCATTGGAAAATCTGGTTTCTGGATTGCTAACAAGATGTAGCTGTACTTCACTAATTTTAATTGATCCCATGAAATAACTACCAGCACTTCTTAGAGGGAAAGTGCAAGCATTATGCAGACTATAGTTTTTAAACAACAGCGGGCCCAAAAGTACAATATGACTCCAGATGAATACAGTTACCCTGCTGATGTCCTTCAGCTTGCGCCCGTGAATATTCCTCTTGGAACACGTCTGGTTATCTGCACTCATTTCAGCCAGGTAAACCTAGAAAGGAAACCACAACATTAAATATTGTAAACCAACTTTTAGACCTCTTTTTCTACTTTGTGATACACACTGCAGTTGTACACTTTAAGAAAAGCAAACTTTTAACTGTATAACGCAGCATTTTTCCTGAATGCAGGAGACACTTTCCATTCCAAAATTTAGAAACATCAGCACAGGGCTGTTAGCAAATTCAAATACTGTTTAGGCTCCATTACCTCAAACCCCTTTGTTTTTGCAGCACTCCAGAACTGTTCGAAGTGTCGCACTCTATCATTGATAGCATCAAGGATAATGAAGGGAAAGAAGCCATCGTCCAAGGTCTTTTTGAAGGTTTTAAACATGCTGGTACGATAGGTCTCCTCCATATCGGCCTCATATTCATACTCCATCACCTTTACCAAGGACAAAAGCATTAAGAAAGAGGACATCTATAAAATGGCTAATATTCAACACCTGAATCTCATGACCACAAAGTACACTGGTGTGAGAAAAACATCTTTCAGGTCAGCTTTTAACAATTTGCTCATACCACCCTAAGTTATATTGGCTTGTTTTGAAAAACAGCCCAGAGACCTCTGCACTCTTCCCAACTCACAGACTGGAATTCTGATTGCCACTGTTCTCCCAGAATGTCTTGTTTCTTTATCAAGAAAAGCAACAGAATTAAGACTACCTTCTTTTTAACTTTTTTCCCTGTATCTGGGTCTCTCTCCTCTTTCTCCACTTCAGTGATAAAGTAGTCATCCAGGCTGAGCACTCTTGGTGCAGGTCCTCCACATTCTACTTCCTTATCCTGGGAAGAAAGGAAAAAAGAAAGCATACACCTTTGCTGTAAAAATTCCATTCTGCTACAAGGATCTGCAAACTACTTTTGGTCAACAGCAGTTCAAGAGAGTAGTATCCCTCCTGCTTGCTAATAGTGGTGGAGATTCACACAGCACGTGAAGACAGGGAAAATGAAATAACAAGACCTGAATTCCAGGCAAACAGAAAGCAAACAGCAGAGGAAGCACATGTAAAAGACAAGAGCACTACGCAGTGAGTAGCTGTTGACATACCCTGATGAGTTTTGCTACATGTGTCTTTCCACTGCCAGGTAACCCCCTCATGATGATTACAATCTGAAACAAAGAGCATGTAAGAAGATCTGCACTGTACCACATTTAACAGACTCTCTTTTGCAAAGATTTTCTTCTAGAGGATTATATGCTGTGGGCTCACACTTCTGTACATTTTCAAGCACTCATTGTCTGTTTTAGGAACCAGGCTGTGAGAAATGGTAGTAATTCCATACAATTTAGAGTTTTTAATGTTAATCATCTCAGCGGTTTAGGCTGCATGTTATACATCTGGTTCAGTTTCACTCCTTTTTTAAATTCAACTGAATGAAACTTATCTAAATGTTTTATAGCCAAAATTCTGCTCTTTCTTATATAATATGGTGCATTGCCAAATCTCTGTGTAAAGAAAAGTCTTTCTCCTGATATATCAAAAATCAAAACGAAGACCTCAGAAGAGGCCAAAATACCTTAATATTACACATAATTTACTTTAAGCATTCCCAGGAAGTTTACCTCTCCTGTGGACTCCTAATAGTAATGCTACAGCACTCCAGACATTTGCAAAGGAACCAAGCTAATTTCCAGAGCTTCCTCAAATGTACGCTTGCTCCCAACATATTACACCCACCAGCATTTTATCTGAATACACACCTTGTCAAAACAGATTGTTGCTTTCAGAATGTATACTCACCCTCTCTGGCCTGCTATCCCGTCCTGGTGGCTTTAAAATATCATCTACATTTTTAGATTCTGGCTTCCTTTCTACTCGTGGAGCAGGTGGTGGCTGACGAGGCATTGATGGAGCAGAAATAGGAATCCTTTCCTCAGGATAATTTCTACGATCACCTTCAAATTCCAGTGTTTGGACAGAAGAATTTTCTTAGTTCAGTAAAATAAAAAAATTAAGATGTTCATACCCAGCTGAGCTGATTTAAACAGACCTTCATTATTTTATGTTAAATTCACAGATATATCCTCAAAATAATTATAATTTCTAATCTTAAACTACTGCAATCAGAGACAACTGTTTCATTCACGATCTCATCACCACTTGGAAACAAAACTCAATGCCACCACCTAAATAAATTTTCCTGAATTATATATTCTGGACAAACAAATACTGCAAATCAATTGATCTTCACCTCTGCAAGTCAAATTTTTCATAATATTCTAGCATGACTTCAAGATGGAGAAACTGTACCTCCAAACATGGAAGGCCCATGATCATATGCTGGACGATCTGTCTTTCGTTCGTACGGCGGTCTGTCAAAACCACCTCGCCTGGAGGACGGGTGGTCTTTCTTGTCACGGTAAGACTGAGTTCTCGAAGGTGTAGTAGAAAGAACCCTGCCAAAAAAAGCACTCCGTGTATTTTTGTGAATTTCCACTATGGATTCCAGACTGAAAGAAACGTGTACCTCACAGGCAAAATGAGCCTGATACACAGCACAGCCTCAACTGTATTGATTTCCAAAATCATGTACCTATCATCTCGGGGATGCCGCTCTTTTTCAAATCTCTCTCGTTCGTAGTCCACAGAACCACGGTCTCTGTGCAATTCCCGCTCTCTCTTGAAATCCCGATGATCTGTGTTGGAGTTGCCTTGACGCTCAAAATAAGGCTCACGATCTCTTTCTCTGTTGTAGCGACCTGGATGCTCTGAAGGGAGAAACCCATGGAAATCCAAACTACTATTTTGGAATGAAAAGGCAACAGGCAAGAAGTGCAAGAAAAGTATATGGTATGTGAGCTAGGATGGACTTAATCAGACACTCTTTTCCAAAATGTAACAACCATTCCCTGCAATCCTACTTAAAGCTACAAAACAGAACTTTTAAAGCGGCTAGGCTATGGACTGCAGTACTCCTCCTGAAAATAGAGACTGTTATTCCTATGGACCTCTGAAGAAAATAAAGTGGTTGTAGCTTAAACAAGAGTTAGTTAGTTTGAACAAGCTTTTAGCATCTTACAACTTTTCTTAAGAGCTAACTGTTTGGAAGCTAGCCAAGTACTTCCTACCTTTTTGAAATGTTTGCCTGTCTGGTAGAGGTTCCGGACGAAGGGTTACCCTCTCTCCATATGGAATCTGTTCCACTTTACTGGTGGTTATATCTGGTTAAAAATAAACATAAAAATAATTAAGGTTTTAAAATATATCGTGCAATTTCTTTTCCCTTCATGAGAAGTAATCAGTCAATGGCATTAAAAGTGACTAGAACAAACTACCATAATTTCTTTTAATGGATAATGCAAAAAGATCTTTACATAAATAAACAGCACCATGGTTTTTAAAGGCTGAAGTGGGTTTGTGTGTGTGTATGTGAACCATACGCCTTTTCAGGTGAGTTCAGGTAGCATACAGAGTCAGAAAATTATAAACATTAAAATGCTCTCTAAGTTTCAATAAGAACTTGGCTGTAATGACAAGAATAGTAAGTAAAAGTCTCACAACAGTGACATTTTTTCTAACAGCTTTTAGTAAAATATCTACTTAATGGAACAGATATAGCTTCCAGTCCTGTCCTGGTACTTTAGAGAGAAAAACCAGTCTTTAAATGACAATACACAATTTAAGAATTTCTTTATGACATGATTTCCCTTCTGAATGAAGGAGATAAATTCTATTTAAAATCCAGTGTTGAATTTTAGCTTTGATAAGCTCAATAGTAAAAAGCAGAGCCCTCCACTGCCTATGTGTTAAACACCCGTACAGAGTTTATGGCCTTCAGAACCAAACTGTCTCCCTCTCTGGCTGCAGGGTACCTCGCACCCATTATGCAGTAATAGTAATAAATAATGCAAACATCAACCACATTCTGCTTTAAATCACTAAGGCACACCTAAGAACTCTAACCATCTGAAGTACCTTCTACCCCATTTATTTCTATACTTACCTACAAAGGCATTAAGGGAAAGTACCAGTATAAATCTTAATACAACACATAATTTTGTGTTTATTAGAAGCACCCACGATTATACACCATTCATGGAAACGCAGCCATGGAATATACACTGTTCACCAACACAAAATAACTCTTTCTAAAAGCATCAAGAAAAACACTTAACTCAGAGTCATAACTGGTTAAAGGTTAGAGACTCCTTATAACTGCACTGCTCAGCAGTACATCATTAATGTACACAAGTTCACACATCAACTGCAGAACATGCATACTTTGCATGGCACACTCATTTAAAAAAAAACAAAAAAAAGTCAGGACTAATTAGCTCTTTGATACATATCAAATACACTGTAATAATACCCACCTCGCCCGTGGCCATAATCCACCGTTTGCTGAATGATGGGTGCTTTAGGAACCGGTGGAATAACTGGAGAAAGGGACACTGGTACAGCTGATGGAATGGAGGTGTGGACGGCAGGTACTTTCACAGGTGAGGAGACAGGTGGAGGCATCATCGACTCCTGTTTACACAACTCGTACTCCATATTTGCACCTTTATCCTCATTTGTGTCCCACAGTCCATGGAAAGAGTCCTCATCCCAGCGTTCCTGTTCCACAGTAGAAGGTGATGATTTTAAAGACTGACCATGACTTGGGGCTGTAGTTGGAGTAGAAACTGGAGCATGTGGCCTTGTCATAGGTGTAGTAGGCCTTGCCAGTGGGGCACTTGGTCTTGTCACAGGGGTGGGCTGTCTGAACAACACGGGAGGCTTTATAATAACAGCAGGAGAAGGTTTAATAGCTTGGGCTTCTACTGGTGCCTCTGAAGATAGCTGAGAAGAGACCTAGATGCAGAAAGCACTTTTAATGTAGATCTGTAAACTAACCTTCTCTCATCCTCAGTACGTGCAATGGCAATCAGTAGTCAAATCATACACATTTTCTAGTACCTCCATCAGGGTGCTACAGGTAGGAGGACTATTTTTAAAAACTGGTGGCCTGATTTAATTTCGTGTTTGCTCACTATGTGAAGGCTTAAACACTACTTATTTTATTCTTCAAAATAACCTTACCAATTTTAGCTCCAGTAGGCCTATCTGAGATCAAAAGTGTCTACTGTTTTATTCCCAAAGCCTCCTGCTGTCTGCAAAGATTCCTGCTGTCTGTGTGAAGGCTGAAAATGTGAAAGTAGGGCAGCTTGGTGAGACACAAAAGGATTGATAAGGCCAGTTTCTTTGTGGAAACCACTGGAAAAATTCACAGAGAGCAGAAATACCTGGAAAAACCTTAATAAAAACAGTATCAGAAGAACATAAGAAATTGGAAGGTCTTGCCTAGTGGAAAACCAAACCAAACCAAATCCTTCATGAACCAAACACCCATAAGAAACCCCACGCGTTACAAGACTTTTGAGCATCAGAGGAGATGCCAAGTTACAGGCAGCCTTATTAGCACCATGCAACAAAAAAAAGTGCAGAATGGTTGTAGATACAAAGCTGAGCTCTGTAATAACAGCTCAAAGCCACAGCAGAAATATCTGGAGGCGGGAAATCCAAGAAAGACAAAAGTTGTTTGAAAATCTCTAGGCAGATGAGTGAAGTAGTCTGAGGTACAAAACATCAAAATTGAGCGAAATAACTTCCTAAAGGCATCAACATACCTGCAGTTTTTGGTAGCAAATCAGTTCCATTATTTTACTGTACACAAGGAAGAGGGCACCTAGGCAAAAAGAAAACCTGCAGTGCCTCATTCACTGCATAACACTTCTCTGGATGGAGGGACAAAAAAAAGGTTGGTCTGGCTAAATGTCAGACCCAGAAGACCTTATGACTAAATTTATTAATGTGAGTAACTTTGGGGTTAAGACGTGATGAAGAATAAAGACTGCATCAACTCAGATATCTCCCCCAATACACATTTAACAAAACTGTTTACTCATTCTAGGAAGGATTTATAAACCTGAGTTAGCATGACTGCAGAAGTTCAGCTGATTTCTGAATTATCAAAAACTCCAAATATAAGCATCTGAGAAGAGTTCCCAGAACTACACAGGAAATTAAGCAGTAGAGGAGTAGTTGCATCACAACAGGATGGAGGTACACAAACATGAGTTTCCATGCCCTTTATGATATTCTAGAAGGTAGTGAGAATTCCCAATAAAAATAGCAAACAAAAGGCTAATGCCCACACTACATTGAAATATCTCAATTTCTGATTGACGTATCCTCAAATTTTTCCAACCTCGATGAGGAAATGGCTCCTAAAGTAGGAAAAGCAGTGCAAATTCAAAGAACTTAAGCAAAGAAAAGCAGGGTTTTCTTGTGAACCTTACACCCCTGTTTTGGGAGGGCTCACCTCTTTTTGCACATTATTCCACAACAATCTAGACCGTTGAACCTCATGTGCAAGCATCCCTGATGGGTCATACTGGGAAGACATGGTGGACTGATTGAGTAGAAAATGCTTTGGAAAATTTAAAGAAACTAAGAAGTTGCTTTGCCTCAACAGAAGATAGCTAAGGTTGTAAGGATAGCTGGGGAGGCATTCCACAGAGAAATCTGACCATCAGTGCGTAGAACTGGTTCAACATACATCAAGAGTAATTACTGTTATGTGTCACATGTAACATGTTACCAACACGTTATCACTGTAAGATGAATTTACCTGAAAGGCACCTGGCCTTGTGCTGGTGTTCTGTGGTCTTGGAGAGTCCTGGGTGGAAATGTCAGGTTTGAACTCCTTCAACTTCTGTAGCTGTTCTTTTTGCTCCCTGAACATGCATCATAAGAAAGTGTTATCTGTCTAACTTAAATGAAAATTTAAACAGATCAATGCTCATGGTAAAACACATATCACACTAGCATCTGAGATGAAGCCAAAATAAGAAAAGGACACAGCAGGCTTTACGTGGGCAATGCTGTGATTCAGAAATCCCTGTTCCACATCCAACTAACCATGGAGGCATTAGTGTATTAATGCTTTTTGATCACAAGTTTCCTGAAACATGCAGTTATGCTTTTGTGCTTTGCCAGAGCCACTTCCATTTGAACAGTAAAGAGCAAAGCTGGATTTTTAGCTTCTGTCAACACCTTCTGCAAGCAAGAAACCCCTTGGAAATGCATACATAAGCGCTCTCCGTTACATGCTCTGGTTCACATGGTAACAGGACTGAGGCCAACAAAGCACAAGAGATTCCAATATATTTAGAAAACCAAACAGTGAGTCTAACTTTTGCTTCTTTGGTTTCTATATCAAAATGCTAATATTTAATATACAATCAATACACAGTCTACAGAGCAGAGATCAGGTTCAGCTGTGAGTACTACAATCACTGGATGACAAAGTTCTAGTGAATATGATTTCCTTTCCCTTCAGTTTTTGTTAGCATTTTTTAATCTAGGTTATACAATTGCTAATAACTCAGTGTATTGAAGCAGTTTCTAAATTACAACTAAGAATGGGATCCCTCTGTAACAAGACATTACAGGAAACACCTTAACCAGTAATGCATCTGTTCAGACTTCAGCAGAAGGGGAACTTGGCTCAAAGAAAAGAATCCTCAGCACTTTGTAAATACAAAGAGTAAACTGAGCACTGCTGTAGGTCACAAATACAGAACAGTCTGCAGCTGAGAGTATGCTGCTTTACACACAATAAAAGCAAAGCCAGGTGAAGACTTTAGTTTTGGAGATGAAAGCAGTTATATACCACACCACTGATATAACTCTTGGCTCAAAAAATGCCTGTAAAATTAGTAAGTAATCTCCGTAAAGTTGTTCCTACTGTTCAGACTTAAATCACCTGCCTATAAGAACCTAATGAGAAGTACCACTGTAACTAATTTTAAGATTACCCTGATATTCTATTAAAAATCAGTATCATGTTTTTATTTTCCTTTTTTACTGGCTTTGAAAGACGTATATGTAACTACTTTTGACATAAAACATTTTAGTGACTTTGTTTAAAATATTTCAGCCCTAATAAATCACTCACAGAGATGACTCCCAAAATAGAGTCCTTAGCCTAAGTGACTGGCTTGCAGCTAGTCACAATAAACAGTAAAACACATGCCTGGCAACCGAGGCTATGGGAAAGTCAGGAAGCTGAAAATAATCTATTACTACAAACTTTTGGCAAATACTACTTCATAACAAAGATTTCAGAGTTAATAACACCACTGAATTAATCTAATTGCAGTAAATTATTACATTATTCAGAATAAAAGTTCTCCCTTTAAAATTATTATTATTTTTCTTGCATTTTGGCATGCAACTAAGACCTTCCATACAGGTGCTCAGCAATCTTACGAATCTGAAAACAAATCAGCATGAAGAAAAGTGCCAAACATCTCTATCTTGAAATGGATTGAATTGAAAGGGACCTCAAAAATCATCTAGTTCCAGCCCTCCTTACACTGGATTACTTTGTTCAAAGCCTTATACAGCCCAGTCTCTCCTATTACTGGTTTTATAATAAACACTTTTTAAAGCCTTAGGAAGTCTAGCAGTTGCTTTCTAAAAATGCAATCTTAATGAACTCTTGCATTCATATCCTCCTAATTGTTATATCACTCCTTCTATACTGATTCCCAGAACTTCAAATCAACCAAATTTGACAAAATTGTTCACTGACAATACTGGGTTTCAAATGAGGAAGCTCTGTAAAACAAACAACTAACCACCTATGTTTTAACTTAGAAGTGAGCAATATCAAAAAAATTAAATAAGTCTTAAGAACCACATTAATGTAGGTCTTGAGGGGTAAGTACTAAAAGGTAATTATCACTAAGCTCATCTGACACCAGCAAAAAGACTGAAAAGCAATTATCCACAAGTTTATTTGAGGATAACAAAAAGATTGGTCCGGTGATGGGACAGATGTCCTCCTGGAAGGTAACATACAGGCAACACCATATTTACAGGGAAAGGGACAATCAACTACTTAAGAAAAAAAAAAAAGTCCATCTACAAAAGTTGTGATAAAGGTACTCCAAGTAACTTGTTCCACATGAGCTCCTACTATCACGCTGTGGGTAAAAACTATTACAGTGTTGATTCAAATGGATCCCATAGAATGGGATTCCTATTCAAAATGACAGAACCAGGTAACTCACCGAAGCATTTTGAGCTCCTGGGCAGCCTTCAGAATTATCTCATGCTGTCTTTGGCTTAGGACCATCACTCCTCCCAAGGACTGGTCAGAGTCCAGGTTTGAATCTGCTCCCAGCGTATCAGAGGAATGTGGAGGTGGCAGAAGGGATGAGTCTGAGCGGTCATCCAAAGACCGCAGTCTCTCTCCGTCATCTGGATACCACCTATCGGACAACCGCTCCCTCTCCCACTCAGTCCTCTCAGGAAGGTAGTCTTGCTTCTCCCGCCATGTGTCGTATCTCTCTGGATATTCTCGAATCCTAAGCTCCCCCCTGTCTTGGAGATCTCTGTCATAATGATCTCTGTTCCGATCGTCCCTCCACCTATCTTCACGATACCTGTCCAGAGGTGGAAGGGGTGGCAGTGGTGGTAGAGGGGGGATATCCAGGTCACGATTCCCCATTTCTCTGTCATCCACAGGTCTCATGTCCCAGTCTCTATCCCATTCTCTGTCTAAATCTTGATCATAAATATCTGAGGATCTTCCAGTTCTATCTAGATCTCTCTCTAGTTCCCTTTCTCTTGGCCTTTTCCAGTCATCCCACCATGAATCTCGTCTGTCGTGATCAGATGATAAAGGAGGTAGTGGCGGTAGGGGAGACAACGGAGGCAGTGAATGGTGGGATTGCAACCTGTCATCTCTGTCATATGCATGTACAGAATCATCCTGATACTCAGAGTTGTGATCTCTCCAGTATTGTTCTCTTTCCCACTCATCCAATTGCTCATGCTCCAAAGATGGGTCATCCTGATTATCTAAAGGAAATTCCTCCTGCATTGTATCATCTTCATGACCCCAAGAACCCCTGAATGTTTCCTCTCGGTGGTATGGAGGCAATTTGTCAGGGTCATCTCCTAGGTGAAGGGGTTTACCCATGCTGCCTGTTTCAGATCTTCCTGCTTCCCTCTCATGGCTATCTCCCCTCCTGATGGGACACCTCTCCCGGCTACCCGCCCGCCTGACCAGGTCCCTCTCGCGGCTACCTGCCCTCCTGATGGGGACCCTCTCCCGGCTACCTGCCCTCCTGACCGGGACCCTCTCCCGGCTCCCAGCCCGCCTCATGGGCTCCCTCTCTCGGCTGCCTGCCCGCCGCATGGGCTCCCTTTCCCGGCTACAGGCCCGTCTGACCGGACCTCTCTCCCGGCTTTCCGCCCGTCCCCTATCCCAGCTGCCTGTCCGCCCAGGCAGCTCTCTGTCTCGGTTAGAGAATACCCTCTCGTGGCTATCTGACCGTCCACCCAGTCCCCTCTCTCGGTTGCCTGACTGTCCATCTGGCATCCTCTCCCTGCTGCCTGACCGTCTATCTGGCATCCTCTCCCTGCTGCCTGCTCTCCTGAACATTCCCCTGCCACGGATGGATGCCTGCCTAGCCTGCCCTCTGCCTCTGTACACATATCCCCTGCCACGGCCATCATCCATCCTGCCCATTCCCCGGCCATGGCCATCGTCCATCCTGCCCATTCCCCAACCGCCGTCCATCCTTCCCATTCCCCGGCCACCGTCCATCCTTCCCATTCCCCGGCCACGGCCCATTCCCCAGCCGCGGCCATCCCCCTGCCCTCTGCCACGGCCCCTTCCTCTGCTTCCTGGTCCCTTTCCTCTATCTTCATGCATGAATGGCCCTCTTCCTCTGCCTTCTGGTCCAGGTAGGCCTTGGGTGCTATCTGAAGCAGTCAACTGGCCATCTGGCGAATCCAAATCCTGATTTCCTGTTACAGGGGCTACTGTATTCTGGTTCTGAATAGGTGGGGTGGGTGCCTTGGACTCCTCTACTTGCTGGTTGGGGTCATGCGAACTCCATGTCCACTTTTTAGGAGGGTCTGAATTAGGTTCTTTGACTTCAGGTTTGGATGGCTCCTGTTGAGTGTCTGTCAGGTCCTCATTTGTCTCGATGGGACCTGCATTCTGTGCGTCTGGAGTAGACTCTGTTCTGGTTACAGACTGCTGATCGCCAGCTGTGTCTGTAAAAGGTTCTTTGCTTTCTGACTGCGAGTCTGTTTGTGCCTGCTGCTGCTGCTGCTGCCCCAAATGAGGCCTGGGCCCCATCCACCGTGGACCGCTAGGTCGGGAACCGTGTCCATGGGACGTGTTTGTATAAAATTGTCCTGCTGGTCCTCGTGGGATAGAGCCCCATCTACTTGAAGACTGTCCATCTGTATTCTGTCGGTCAAAACGTGACCTGTATCCTTCTGAGCGCTGCGAGTCAAAACGAGGTCCTCTCTGTCTTGAGCCTTCAAATTTGTCATATCCTCTTCCTCGAGGTCCATCAAATCTACAGATGATGCAACAGAAATTTTATTCAAATGAACTTGTCATATTAAAATCCTAGATTAATTTTACACAAAATAAGAGAACTCATGTCTAAACTCAAGTTGCTTAGATGTTTGGGATTCACAGTTGTACATGACTGGATGAGTCAGGAAGGCCAAAGCATGGCTGAAGCTGAACTCTGCAAGGGATGCAAAGAGTTCCAAGAAGGGCTTCTGTAAGTATGACAGCCAGAAAAGAAAGGTCAAAGAAAGTGTACCCCTTGGACAAACACGACTGGCAAACAAACTGGTAGCGATGCATGAGGAAAAGACTCGGATGCTCAACTCAGCTTTGTCCCAGTCTTCATTGACAACCCAATGCCTCCTGAGTGGATGGACTGCAAGACAGGGACTAGGGGTGCAAAGTCACTCCCACAATAACAGAAGATCAGGTTCACGATGACCTGAAGAGCCTATGGGACCTGATGAGATACATCCCTGAATATTCAGGGAATTTGTTACCATCCTTGCCAAATCCTTTTTCCATATCTGGAAAATGGTGACTGTGAGGTGAAATACCTAGTCCCTGGTAAAGGAAAACACTACACCTATTTTTAAAAAGGGTAGAAAGAAGGACCCTGGAAACTATTGACCTGTGAGTCTCACTGCTGTGCCTGGCAAGACCATCCCAGAACCTGTGCTAAGGCACATGGAAGACAGGGAGCTCACTGGAGACAACCAGCATGGCTTCATCGAGGGCAAGTCCTGCCTGACCAACCCAGTGGCCTTCTATGACAGAATGACTAGTGGATAAATGAAGAGTTATGGATGTCATCTATCTGGACTTCTTTAAGGCCTTTGACATGCACCCCCACAACATCCTTCTTTCTAGATTGGAGAGAGATGGATTTGATGGATGGGACTATTTGGTGGATGAAGAACTGGCTGGATGGTGATATCTAGGGGAAAAAAAAAAGAGCAATCTACTCTAGATTATGCCCGAGTGAAAGGCACCTATATACTCTTGCTTTAAAAATATAAATACAGAGAGCATGGTGTAAATATATTAAAAACAAAACCTCCACTGAACAATTACACATTTCACACAACCTCAGAAAGATATGAGAATAAGATACATATTTCATTTCTTAATAGATCACTGAAAATCTTGTAGCCTGGAATATGTATAAATCAACAAAAACATTCTTACCTAGGGCCTCTAGGGCCTTCAAAGCGTGCTGATCTTGGAGGATCTGGAAGCAATCCACCTGACCTCACTGGTTTATCCTGCACAATAGGTGTGTGTGTCGAAGACACTGCAGAAGTGCCTTTCAGGTCCCCACACTGCTGTTCAGATGAAATATTTACAGTTTGTTTACTAAGATGACCTTGAGGCTTTCCGTGGTCAGATGAGCCAAAGGATGAACCTACTTGAGAATGATAAGGTGAATAGCTAGTTGAACTAGCTATTTTTGATGCATAGGTACCAGGGGTGGGAAGGAGAGCTGGCCTTGGTGTTTCAGTAGCTTGACTGCTTTGAGAACTGGATCCTGACGGGACAGAGGAATTGGATAACTGAGAAACCGAAGAGAGAGGCGGGGGGACCAGTGGAGGTGTAGTTGAAGGTAAAGTTGGAGGCATAATAGGAATGCCACCTTGACCAGTTTGGGAATATGGAATAAATGGAGGTGGCAGCGAAACATTTGCAGGATATTGATTCTTCAGATTTTGGAGTGAGGTCACTTTTTCCTGCAGATGTGACTGAGTGACCTTCATCTGTTCATCCCATGCTTTCCACTGCTTCTCATACTCTTGAAGCTGGTCTTTGTGAGGGTAGGTTTGAAGCTGATGCTGCCACTGCTGGTTCATTGATCGCTCCCAATCTTTATAAAGCTGCTGGAACTGTTTTTGCTGTGCCTCATAATGTCGCAGCTGCATGTCCACTGACATTGTCTGCAATGAGATGACAAGAATAGGTTAAAAATACCTTAGATAATTAGTTACTCTCAGAGCCCTGTGTTTCAGTATCACTTGTAATATCAAAATTTCTGATTACCTGGCTGCAAGCCTGAGGAAGAACTACACTGAAACAAAAGCAAACACCAGTGACATCTAAAGACATTGTGAAAATTTGCACCTTTTATGACCAGATACTAAATCTATGTACAGAAGACTTCAACAGGACTGCTGAAGAAACCTATAATCTGTATAAACTGTGTTATTACTGGATCCTCGCAGAGGCTAAAGCCCAAATCAATCTTCACATATATACACTATGTGACTTTTTCTCAGGGTTTCATTTTTTGCTATTAACCTGCTCAGAATTGCCTCAGCTGTCTGCAATTATTTTTTCATAAGCCTTTGCCAGATCTTATTTGCACAAATGAAGCTTCTTTCAAGGAGTCCTATCTTTTATTATATGAGGATATTGTAATATTCATGGCTGAGATTTTTAAGATTTACCCAAAGAGATTAAAAAAAAAATCAGACCAAAAAAAAGCCCACCCTGCAAAAAATTGCTTTATATACAAACTCTACCAGCCCAGTAAAAGCTGACTCAACTCTCTAATACAGTAATCAACTTCTACTTAAAAGCTTAGAGGTTACAATACTGGTTTCAGCAGATTACTTGAGTTAAAAATAATGTGAGATATTGTCTTAATTACATTTACTATCTATTTTTGGCATCAACATTTATCATTGTACATACTTATTTTTGTCAAGAAGAGCAGCTTCTAAATTACTCTGTGCAATCATCTGTTTACCTGACCTTTCTGAATTGTTTCTCCAGTGGCAAAACATTCAAAGCTGAATGTTTCAGCTTTGAATAAATTCAATATTGTGTTCAGCTTTGCGCCTGTATCACCTAGGTACATCTGAAACATCTTATGAGAAGTGTGAAGTGCTGTATTTCTCATCCTACTGAAGCTTCATGACATCTGTTAATGCTTTTTTTCATTCTGAAGTTGAGTGACAGTAGAGAAAATGACTATAAACTTCTACCCAAGCAGAAAAAGTAGCTAGACAAATGAGCCAACCACCAGAAATTATTCAACTATGTATTTTTCAGCAGACTATGAGTGCTGGGTCACCCAGGATGTATATCAAACACCACCTCCTCAGTGTCTCACCTCTAAGTGTGGAGGCTGTTGCATGATCTGTTGATACTGCTGTACTATCTGCTGCAGCTGAGCGTGCTTCTGCATTATCCTCTGATATTGAAACCCAACCCGGTGATGGGGATGCTGCTGCCATTGAGCTGCTGCTGCTTGCAACTGCTGCAATCTCAAATCTTCCTCGGGGTCATCAGGAGGTTCAATATTGAGCTACAGAAAAAGGCAAATACTATAAATAAAGGAAAGTTGCTTCTGTCGGAAAAGAAAAATACACTTGGTCACATTTTACAGAAACTTTCTCATTCTTCCTTACTTTATCATTCTATTTCAGTGTTCCAGCCACCCAGAGCTTCTGGGATTTTTATCCCACCTTTTAATGTGAACACATCTTTTCTTAATGTGAACAGTCTAATCTAAAGGTTAGGCTGATGGCAATTAGGTTATTGATCCATAAAGAAAGTACCTTCAGGAAAGAGATTAATGAAAAACTGTTATCTGTTGCTCACAGCAAATGTAATGAGAAAAAAAGGTTTTTCATGAGCTAAAGTAATTCCAAGTGCAATATTTTTATCACTTTGTAGGAACCTGCATGCTGTAAGTTAAAGTGGAGCACATACTGTTCAAACATCAATCATCACCTCCATCTATTATACAGTAAATCTTACTGAGCATGCTGACAAAAAAAACTCTGTGAAAAATTCTTGGCTTTCAGACCCACAGAGAAAAGGGGAGCCAGAACTCACAAACTGCCAGAGGGAAAATAAGAAACAGTGTCTTAAACATAGCATTCCTCAATTACTGACTACTTGCCTGATTTTGCACTTGGATATGAGGTGTTCTCACAGACAAAGATGACAACATTGTGGAAGGTGCAGGGGAGTCAGGTCAGATTTGTTTGGTGCAGGTGTGGGTGAATATGCAATTTCATATACAGGAAGTATATTTCCTAATTGTTGAAGCATTAGCAAATGATTTTTTAAAAATGGCTTCACAACATTTAGTTATTGTTACAAAGGATACAAGATAATTTGATTAATTTTCCTGGAGTTTTAGCTTGTCTAGGACACAAATGGAGTGGCATCCCTTTACAAAGCCTACCTGAGCTTCAGTGGATGCAAGAGAAGAGTCGTCTTCTTTGGATGTTGCAGGCAGGGATTCATTAAGAGGAGCTTCAGACTGCTGAGCTGAAGCACTCATTTTCCCTTCTTCAGACTTTGCCCTCTGCTCATCCTTCACTACTGGACTTTTCATCTGCTGCTGTCCCTGAGCATGGGCTTTTGCCCTTTGCTGCAGGCTAAGCAGGTGCTGCTGGTACCAGTATTGCTGCTGTTCCTGTAATAGATGTAAATTTTCTAAGAGAGTTTTCACGAGAAAAACAATAGAAAATCACTAATGATAGTCACTAGAATCATACTGTAGAAAAGTTCTTAAACTGTGTTGAGGAACAACTCACTTCAGCAACAGTATTGCAATGATGCCAGAAGATCAAATCAAAATTCAGAAATCACTACTGTGATGCACAGAACCCACAACAGAATGAACTTTTTACCCCAACAAGTTTACTATTCTATAACTCTAGCAAACTAAATACTAACAAAAATCTGGAGCATAAGCAGTAATAAGCAAAATTACTACAGACATAAGTATCATATTTATCAGTTTTAGAGCTTTTTACATCTAAGAACTACAGTAAAGAGAAAAAGAAGGAAATGTACAGAAGAGATGAAGAGGATGAACAGAAAACACTGAGATCAAGTAGACTGAAAATGACAGCTGGGAACTTGTGGTGAAGATGTCTGAACAAAGCTATGGAAAGTAAAAAGAACAATCAGAACCAATCTATAGCGAAGGCTACGTATCATCATTAATCCTGATTCATTCAACAGCTGAAGAGGGAAGCGGATATGGTTGCACCCAAAAAAAAAGATCCATTTAAGAAATAACAAGCTTTCAGTTTTAGGTATTTCAAGGTAGAATTAAGAGTACTTAATGATGACAGAAGACAGATGACAGAAGCTTCAAAAAGTAAGCTGTCACTAACATGAAGAACAAAAGACTAAAGATAAGTAGCTCGACACTTAAGTAGTAGTGTCTTAAAGAGACTTGAATAAGATCCAACAGTTCTGTATCTCTTCTAATATGAGAAATATCAGCCAGCACACGAATAGAAAGACATCTGTGGGAGGCTGCTCTTCATCTGACATGGTCTTGTGCTACCACAGTCCCTACTAGAGACCTCTGCAAGGGCTAAAATTTTGTGGATTCAAGACACAGCTCAGAAAAATCTGCATATTTTAAAAATAAATACACCATTTACAGATAAGGGAGCTCCTGTATCTTAGGAAAGTATTGCTACACCCTTGATTTTGAAGTTGTACTCTTAGCATCTGCTTTTAGTCATTATCAAAGATAGAATGATAAAACACTACTTTTTGGCCGAACCTAGTGCAACCATTCTTGTGTTCTCAATTTCATCACCTCTGAGAATCTATCTGATCTCCATCTTTTATACCTTCTGTTCTTCCTATCCACCTAAGCAAGCATAGTTAAGAAAAAACACCTATATAAAGCCCAGTCAGAATGTGTGACAACATCAAAGCAATAAGTGCTGTCTGATGAGATTTCTCAAATTGAATCACTCTGACCATCTTAAACACATCTAAAAGAAGAGTAACTTTCTGCTAGAAACCTACCTCATGCTCAGATCAGAGATTATGTTTTCTCTTGGTAGTAAACACAAACATGGAGCTGTATTTTACAAAAAAAACACCAAACTTCTGTAACTTGGAAATTAGGTCAATGAAATGAGAGACTATCTTTCACTGGTTTTTTTTAATTGATCATGCAATTATTCCTGCCATTAATCTCTTTAACAAGAATAGGTCTCAGAAGAGCTGCCATAGCTTTGTGTGGAGGATATGCATTCACACTGCAGCATGGACTCTGCCAGAAACCTTCAACAACATGCTGAAATAAGTGCAACTCGAGGGAGAAGCACACTCTCCCAGCTGTACAGAACTTGGTTCAATTATCCATCTCAAAAGGCACTATAAGGTGATTTGCCACCGTGGTGCTAGATGCTATCTATGATGGGTGAGCACATGTTCTACTGACACCAAATTGTTGTCTCCACATATCCATTTTGTTTCCTCCTCATTCTACCAACTGGACATAGGGCTAGAAATCATATGATGACACGGGCTTTCCAGATCTGTGATAATATAATCAGCTATTATTTTCAGCAGATGAATCAGAGACACCTATTACTGTGCTATCTGAAAAGCATGAGAAAAGCAGAAAGGTAGATTTTTACAGCTTAAGTTGGAGCAATACAGAAATTCCACCTGAATACGAGAAAACTTTTTACCATGCAGGTGGACTGAGCACTGTAACAGACTGGCCAGAGAAATTGTGGCATCTCCCTCACTGAATGATGGATTTTGTATTCAAGAACTGTTTGGAATACACAGCCCCGTGCCATGTGCTCTGGGATGACCCTGCTTGAGCAGGGAGGCTGAACTGGATGACCCTCGGTGGTCCCTTCCAACCTTATCCATTCTGTGATACTGTGAACAAACAGCAGCACACATCACCCGAGAATCAGATGGAACATTACAGAAATAACACAGTTACTTTAACTGGATTTTACAAGAATCCAGCAATTTAATCCAACTGTAGACCCATGGAAGAAACTATGCTAACCTCATGATACTGTCCAGGCAAAGAACAGTATCTTAGACAGGAAGGGAAAATAATAAAACGCCAACTCATGGCAAATTGTGTAATATTTTCTGAGTTAAGAGAAAAACACATAGATTTGTCTGCAGCCACCGTTACTGTGGGATGAGAACAGAAAGAATTGTTTTCGATTGCCAGTTTAAACAACAGCTTAATAGGATTCTACAAATGACAAATTACACTCTTTCTTTACTCGGCTTTTCAGATTACTAAAAAGCATGAAAGCATCATCACACTTAGCTTTTCCTATTCCTATTGTGCAAGAACTTGTTACTCCAAATCCTGTCTCATTTTACAGCCTAAAACAGCCAAAATCGTATCAATCTGTTACAACAAATTTATGACCAGGAAAGCATCACATTCCTTTTGAATTAACACTGAATTGTGAATGACAGCAAGCAAAATACTCAAGATAGAAGCTGTTTGTATAAACACTCATAAACCAGACAACGTAAACTTCAGCAGTATTCTGCTGCTTCCAAGTGCACACCACAATAAAGCATTATTTCCAACTCTTCTGGAAAGTGTTTACTACTTTATCATTGAGCTCAATAATTTAAGAAGTCAACAAGCTGACTCCAAATGTAATACCAAATTAACACCACTTCCAACACGTGGCTTTTTGAGGGTTTGGTTTGGTCATTAAAAAAATTAAGTCTTGTTATTATCACTGTAAAAGGTCAATTGGTACTGCCCAAATCCTTTATAAAATTAAGTGAAATGAACTGAAAGCACTGCTTTGCCAGACAGTAAGTAGTTGTATGGTACAATTGTAAAAATGGAATTTACACAGATACCATTAAAAAGGTCCCAGCAATTAGCAAATTTAAAGTGTCAGTGACTTCAATACGACACAATAGGATTTTTGCAAACCTAGCTTCCTATCAGAACCCTAAGATAAACTTACCGAAAAAACAGATTTAAATTAAGAAATTTTAAAGTATGCACCTGAATTTTGCTCCTGCAGGTGGATCCCAACAAGATAACTCTAAACCCAGGCAAAAGCTTCAGTGAATCTGCCTGACCCATGTACATAGCTGAGGGCCTCAACACGTGTGCCTTGCTGTGCATGCTGAACCTTAGGCCTGGATTGTCCTGACAGTGCAGATGAATGGTCTGATGAAGTTCACTGGAACTGGTCTCATTCAGGAAGTGAAGCACGCAAACATTTTGTAGTATTTTGGCCCTAGCGTACACATAAAAACCACACAGTGACAACACTTTTCACTTCAAGGCATTTCAGGACATTATCCTCTGATGCCCTACGCAATTTTTTAATGTGCTTTCTTTACATGTAGCACAAAGTGTGGATTAAGCCTAAGTAGAGGGCAAGTACGTACCGCAACAGAAACATTTCTGCAGCTTTAACCGTGTCTGATAAGATTAAAATAGTCACAATTCTACACTGATCAGGCAGACAACTGCAACTCAACTCCCTAAAAAAACTAGAATAAAGAAATCACTGAAGACAAGTGACATCCCACAGCGCCCTACAAGCAAACAAGATGCTGCATCTCACAAGAGGCCAGACAAAGCCAACAGGGATCAGGTGTGGAATGCCCACATGCTGTACTTTGGAACACATTCTCCAGAGACCAATGCACGCTCAAGAAAATTAAAGTCAGCCAGGATTTACCCTTTTTCCTACACAATTTTTTTCCCGAGGAATAAGGATTTGTCACATCCCTACCACCACCGCTAGATAAATCATCCTCTGTGGAGCTCCCCTTGAGCTGTGCCATTACCACGCTTCCACGGACAGCGTCCAAATCCTTTCACTACTATGCAAATACGGTGTGTTCATTAACCGCCCTTACTCGGGGACCTTTGCAACAGCCCGTACCTGCCAGCGGCTCATCCCCACCGCTGCCAGGCGCTGCCCAGGCCTTACCTGGGGAGTCATGGTGGAGGGGTCGGGCTGCTCCGCGCCCCCGCCCTCCTTGGCGGCCCCTTGCGCGGCCTCCGGCTGGGCAGCGGCGGGCGGCGGCAAGGCCGGCTGGGGCGGGGGGAAATGAGCCTGCGACGGCTTCACCGGGGGAGGGATGGAGGGCTGGGAAGGAGAGGCCTGCGAGGAGAGCAGGTAGGGCTGGGGATGCGCCATGTAGCCCTGGGCGGGAGGCGGCAGGTAGGGCTGCGAGGCGGTGGCCGGCGGGGGCTCCAGGTCGGAGGGCGGGGGCTCGGAAACGGAGGGGGGCGGCTGGGAGGGCTGCGCCC
>VWZN01015351.1:601769-646361 GCA_013396955.1 Regulus satrapa | reverse complement strand
GGGTGGGGGCGAGGGGCGCTGGGGAAGGGCCGGGGGATGGGGTGCTGGCCACGCCGAGCCCTCCGCTGCAGCGGGCTGCAAGGGGAACCGCAGCGCGCCCGTCTCCCTCCTTCCCCCTCTTCTCCTCTGCTCAACCGAGCCGGGAGGTCTCCAGCCCCACTCGCTTGAGCTCGCTGGGCTGTTTTGGTTTCTTATAAGAGTTAATGTAGCGCTGGTTTTGCCACGCTCTAGGTCATGAAACTTCTTAATGACAAGTATTATCTTTAGATCTTACTTGTATTTGTGATCAGGAATTTTAGCGAATGGGCATAATATTATAGCTGTACTGTATGCAGCCATAATGGTGTAGTCTGACCCAAAGTGTCTTTTCTGCACACGAACGGAAATGTTCTCCAGGTCCTCGGGCTGGTCCGGAGCGCTTGGTTTCTCATGCCGGGGGCAGGGAAGGGAGAAAGAAAGACCTTTCTCACGAAAGCTTCTGGGATTAGTGAGATTTTGTAGCTAGCTGTTAGTATCTTGCAAATGCAACCGGTTTTATCTGGTGTGCCGGTCAGAAAAAAGCAGCCAATGAGGAAACACTCAGGAGTTTTGTTTTTTTTCCTTAAGTGGTGACCTCTGTAGAATTGTGACTAGTGCTCTGACAATAAGGAAGAAGATTAGACTGAAAGAAAAACTGTGTTTATTAGGGAAACCGCAGCTAAGCTTTCCACCTGAGTGATGATACCTGGCTTAACTGTTGGTTGAGGAAATGCTGTTGGTGGAGCTCACATGATGCTGAAGGGGATGATCTGGTTTCCCCGCTGATGCTTAGCAGGGCAAGGAGCTGAATTTTGTCCTGGCTCAGGAAGCAGATTCGGTGTCAAGATGACACTGGCCTGAAAATTGCCATCTGCCTTGCTTGCTATGTTTGGGAAGGACAGGAGGAGCTGACAGCGCTGGTGGTGTTTCATTTGCAATGAAAAGTCCTTAGACTTAAGCAGTTCACAGAAGTCTCTTGTTCGTTTGTTTGTTTTTGTTTTCCTGTTGCCACTATTTTATATAGCTTGTATGTAAATACATATGACAAATTCCATCCCTAATAAGAGAATGACTGTTTTGTTTAGACTCTGACTATTGATGGAGCTTTTGTCCTTGACAGCTGCTACTGGATCCTGCTTGGTGCTTTCTGTGCTGACTTTTCAGTCTTCTGTGAATCTATTTTAAAGTTAGGTTCTCATGAGCTTTGCTGTTTGTTGGTTTGTGCCTGCTTTACTTAATGTAAGGAAATACTGTCTCTTTCTCTAGAGAACAGTCGTCTGTGCATGGCATGAGACAGAAGTGCCATTGGTGGTGGACATTTGTGCACATGGATTGAGAGATTCTGCACAGAGATAAATGGTTCTTTTATCTTGATTGGATGAGGGCCTATTAACCTGCAAAAAGGCTTTAAAGGAAAATTATAGGTTTGTTGTTAAGAGAAGAATGGGAATTTATCAGTGCACCAAATAAAATCAAGAGGCACAGCAGATTTCCGAGGAGCTCAGTACATCTGTTAGGTATAGCATGCTCCCGGCTGGTTTTGTAGCTGTAGCTGCACTTGTGTGCCATTACTATGTTACAGTTCATTTTGTGTTACATTTGTGCTTCCTTCTGGAACTCTGCACCGTGTTCCTCTGGCTTCAACAGCGGCAGTAACAAAAGCTAAATGTCTTCCCATTACTGAGCTTCCTTTCCTTGCTGACTTGAGGAGGCAATGGCACTAATGCAATTTATTTTATGATTCCATGCTGTCTACCTTAATTATGCCAGTTCCTCGCCTTGAGTCAAATGAAGGTCAAATCCCCATTTTCCCTGCAGGTGGCAGGAGACCATTGCTTGCTCTATCCTTGGATCAAGATAACTGAGACCTGTTGGATAATTCAGCACTTTTTTTTCCCCCCAGCCTATATGGCACCTTATACTGCTGCTTTTCAGAATTTGTTTCCCGAGATTGTTACCCAGCCAGTTCTTAGCACAGATACCGTTTTAATTCGCATCTGCATTCTGTTGGGTGACAGTGCATCTTGGATACCACCTACCTGCAGCTAGGTTCTTCACCTCAGTGTGTTCCAGCTGCAAGAGCACCCTTAAAGCTGCTGGCAGTGAGTAAGCTAGAAGGAAGTTGATTGTATAACAGCCACTTCATCTCTGGTGACCACCCGAGTTGGTCTTGTTTACCACATCATGTAAGGATAATAAAATGACAAGTTGCTGTGCTGATTCATTAATACAACTGAGATAACTGACTCCCTATGTCCAGTGAGTTCAAAAATTCTGCAAACCAGATCAAGAGATTCAGGTTCCAATTAACTTTAAAAACCCTGCAGTTTATTAAATGATGGATCTTTCTATGCTTGAGAGAGGGGCTGTGTGACCTGTGGTGTGCTTCACAGAAGGGAAGGAGTTGTGTGGAGTGAAGCAGAAATAGCTTGAGTAGATGAACCCGCAGAGACAGCTTTGTGGATTTTTTGGGACATGAAGAGACTGGTTCTGGAAGATGCTGGAGGGAGAACTTGTAGAGTCTTAATATTGATAAGTTTCTGTGAAATTCCCCAGCTGTGTGGGGAGCAGTCATGTGCCTTCCACTGCCAGGCCAAGCTGGAACAGAGTTTCAACCAGTCATTTGTTGCACGTCTTGGATAGATATTGTGAAATAACTAAAATACCAAGGAAATTGCTAGGTCTGTGGTCCTTAACACACAGAAATGAGTTTAGAAATCTGATGCTTTACCTAGGAGGAGAATGAGAATTTATGTCCTGGGACTGCAGTACTGTTGCAGTGAGGAAAAGTAGAGGAAGGAGGAAAATAGATGAGTGGGTCAAGGAAAAGTCCTTGAGATGTGGGTGAGGAAAAGACAGTGAAAGTCTGGCTGTTTCTGCAGTGCAACCAAAGGGCTCTGCACAGGTTTGCTGGTTGATTTTCATGGGCGATAGAAAGGTTAGTGGAGTGTGTAAAGGCAGCCAGATCTGTATGATTATTGGCATGGAGGGAAATAAGAGCCACCTGAAGAGGAAGGCAGAGGAGGGAAGACTGAGGAAGAAGTGACAGCTGAGGTGGTGGCATGGCAGGCGGGAGGAGCACATCACATCCCCAGAAGAGGTGATTATCTTAACAGACAGCTGCCTTGGTGAGCCTGGCTCTGTTCTTTTCATTCGCACTCCTTTATGTAATCTGTGCTCTGAATGAGCAGATACTGATTGTGTAGGCTCTGTGGTGTTTCTTCTGGCATGTGTCCTGGTTTTTGTGGGCTGCGTCAATCCTTGCTGTTAAATTTTAATTTTTTTTATCTCAATCCTGACAGCAAACTGTAATTTAGTGGATGGTGCTGCTGAAGCTGAAATCCCTTATGAGGATCTCAATTTCCTGAATACCTAAAACAATAATACCAAACCGAAAATCTAGTTTGCTTTGTGGTTCAGGAATTCTGAAGGACATTTTTTCTTTTATTTTGAGGTTTGACTACAAATAGCCCTCTGAATCTGGGCAAAATCAGTTTGAGAACAGTATATAGCATTTTGTTGGGTATAAAGACTTAAAGGGCTACCTGATTATAGAATTGTTTGACTGGGAAGGGATCTTGAAGCTCATTTAATTCCAACTCTCCTGACATGGGCAGGCTGCCTTCTACTGGACCAGGTTGTTCAAAGCCCCATGCAACTTGGTTGTGAACACTTCCAAGGATGGGGCAGCCACAATTTCTTTGGGCAACCAAAACTCTGGTTCCTCACCACTCATATTGATGGATTTCTTCCTTATATCTAATCTAAACCTACCCTCTTTCAGTTTGAAGTCCTTCCCTTTGTCCTATCACTACATGCCCTTGTAAAAAATCCTGTACATCCTCTGAAGTACTAGTACAGTGGACAGTTCTTCATTCTCTCAGTCCTTGCGTTTGTCTTTGGTGATTCAGTTGGTGTGGCTGGAGCAGTTGCTGGTGAAGACTAAGGGGAAAAAGTTGTTCAGTACCTCAGCCTTCTCTCATTGTTCTGGGTAATCAGGTCTCCTGTTTCCTTCTGGAGGAGGGACATGTTTTCCCTGATCTTTCTTTATCACAAATATACCTATAGAAGGTTTTCATGGCACCCTTGATATCCCTGGCAAGATTGAGTTCTATCAGGGCTTTAGCTTTTCTAACCTGATTCTTGCCTGTAGAGACAATCTCTCTGTAATCCTCCTAGGCTATCAGTTCTTGCTTCCATCCTTAATACTCCTTTATGAAGAGCATGCAGCATCCATGAAACCTGTGGAGGCAATGATGTGTTTTGTTTCATCTTGAACATGCTAATTTCAGGGGTTCGTATAATGAAATGAGGTTGTGACAGATAGAGATTGAGGATATGGTGAAGCCTTGCACCTTGCAACAGTGGTACTTTTATAGCACCTCTCATGGATTTGATGTCTAGTGATGCTCTTGCATCTTGCACCTCTCATGTGTTTCTGCTTGCTAGATTTATCCACAATGTAGACATCTAACATTTCTCTCTCCCTTTTTTCACTTTTCCAGGAAAGCTAGGAAACGGCAGGCTAAAGGAAACAGCACTGCAGGACAACCCTTTTTTTCCACAAAGAGGAAGAAACTGCTGTGCTCAAGTCTTTATTTTGCGGCAGTAATTCTGTGATGCAAGTTCCAAGAGTTATTCTTTCTGTGATAATCTTCTCTATGGCCTCTTCTTGCTGATGTTTGTCCCAGATCTGGGCACAAAGTGGAAGGATGTTGAAGAATGGGTACCCTCTTTTTGGCTTTTAGAACATGGGCACTTGTGTAAAGGTATGTGGTTGCTCTTTGGTTGGAGGGCTGGACTATGTGCCGAGGCCAGCAAAGGGGATTTGCTGGGCTAGAAAGTCATGGCTATTGTTGGGGGAAAATACCTCGTTTAAGCTTTCTGCATGCTGATGTTCGTTATTGCTGCTGTCGAGATGACTGATGAATAACTCCCCTTTTGTGTTTGTTTAAAAAAAAAAAAGGCAGCTTGAATGCACAATGTAGCTTCTCACTAACTGAATGGTAACATGGTGAGCTATATTGTATGCATCACTGTATGCCAAATCCTTTGTCTAATTGTCACATGCGTTCCTTGCTGTTGCTCTTGTTCCATCTGTCAGCTGTGTCTTATCAACCAAACAGCATGTTGTTCTGGGTGTGGTATTTTTACTACATGTTTGTTTAACAGTCCCCTCAGTGAAAACTTAAGTCTAGATTGGTGTCTCTTAAAATTGCTGTAAACTTAATGGTGTACAAACAGAAGGTTTTAGCTTTTGTGTTGATGAGTGAGAGTTTCATCAGAGAGGCTCCAATTTGCAGAATTGAGAAGGAAAATACAAATGGACTCTTTTCCAGTTGCATTCTTATGTTCTGTAGTAGACTTTTGCAGGGCAAAAATAGATTTATCTCAGCCCTGGAAGTATTTTGTTTGTTCTGAACAAATGGGGATGGTCTTGTCTGCAACTCTTTTATTCCATAGCTTTTTCTTCCAAGGTTGCTGGCTAATGGTCGGTTTCTGTTCATTTTGGTGGTGGCTCTGTAATGTGCTTTTGTATCAGAGTAGAAGATAACTTCATGGCTTGCAAGTAGGTGTGACAGTTTGGATGAGTGGCTTTGGCCACTGTTGTTGAAGTTGGTGATCCTGCAAAAAAAAAAAAAATGTCATTCATGCAGTACCTAGAGCCTGTTCTCACTGTTTTCAGAGGGATGATATGTTGTCCTTCTTATAGATCCCTGAATCTGAATGGGGATCTGTGATGGAGGGAGAACTGTTAATTGTAGTGTGTTTTGCTGTTCACATATTTCAATCTTATGGAATAATGCTGTAGGGATGTCCTTGGAGAGGAAGAAAAGTGATCAATAGGCATTTTTTCTGAGGAGCCATAGATTAAATTTAGTCCAGCGTGTGTGAGGAAGTCACTGGACTGGACTTGGCCTATTTTGTGTTCTAGATGCAGCTGTGATCCTCGGCTGTGTGTCTCACCGAAGGGACCTGATGTTTTACATTATTGGTAAGTGAAGGAAAGGCTGCCACTGTATTTAACGACCTCTTCATAGGCTTTAGAAGGGTTTCTTGAAAGCCTTTGATTTAATTTTAGTTCAGAGTTTACTTAACAAACATGAAGTTATTGTCACCCCACACTGTGCCTGCCACCTGGCAGACTTGCCTCTCGACCATTCTTCTTGATCCTAAAGTCTTTTCATTGGCCTAATTCCTAAGCCATCCCCTTACTTTTTCTTTTGAGAACTAGTGGAGGGTTGTTGCCTCTGTGATGCTTCTTAATCCAGCCATAATGTGATGTGCAGAAATTGTCTGGTTATCTGTTTCCCTTAAAGGAATCTCTGTAGTTCTAACTTGCAACTTGGAGGGAATTCCATGTCTCTGTTGGGATGTCTGCAAGCCTTATGTGAGACTCTCTACCACTTTTAACTATTTCCTTTGTTTGTAGTCATCAGCAGAGTTTTAAGAGACTTGGTATTTTCTAACCTTATTTGTATCATAACACAAACCATAAATGTTCACACAATAGCATCTGCCTTAAATTTCTAATTTGCATTTGAGTAGAGTATAATTAACAGAAAGGCATCTTTGGCTGATGCAGAGGGGATTTTAGAGCCTGACTCAGCCACCTGGGCTTCTGCAACCACCCTTTGTTCTCTCCCCGCTGCAGGTGGGATCACAGTATCTGTTGTAGCTTTCTTCTTCACCATTAAGTTCCTCTTTGAGCTTGCCGCACGTATAGTCAGCTTCCTTCAGCATGAGGACCGGGAGCGCCGAGGGGAGCGAACTATTTATGACTACGTGCGAGGCAACTACCTGGATCCCCGGTCCTGCAAAATCTCCTGGGATTGGAAGGACCCCTATGAGGTGGGCCATAGCATGGCCTTCCGAGTGCATGTAAGGCAATATTTTTGTTTCCGTGTGGCTTTGTGGGCAGAGCAGAGGTCTGAGTTAGGGGTGGGCTCTTCAGACGTTTTTTTGTGTTGGGGCTAAGCCAGATGTAACTGAGGAGTAGGCAAGCTATCTGGTTATGCCTTCTGCTCTGTTACTATGTTGCAAAACTCTGTAAGTGTGTATTTGAGGTTTGCACTTTAGTCTAATCTCCCTCTCTTCAGCGTCCTCTGAAGGTCCCGAGGAGATCGGGCTTGTCCTGATTGCTGCTTCTTTTGCTGGGAAGTGAGTAGGCTGAGCCTTGCCTTCAACAAATGCGGCGCTGTCTTTTGGTTGTGCAGCTGAAGTTGAGGGTGTGGGAATGGGCATTTTACCAGACCAAGAGCTGTAAAGCTTCATGGCCACTTCCCATTAACTGCAAAATGGATTGATATTCTTTCAGATCTGGAAAAGCCTGCCAAGGACTCTTGTTTCCCTCTAATCCCAAAAGGCCAAGTCTAGGGGAAGTAAGATGAGTGAACACAGAGAGTCTGGAGCTATGTGGAGAAAGCTTGAGCAGGTTTTGCTGGGCTTATGTGCCTATCTTTCTATCTCACCTCCCCATCCAAGAGGGTATCAAAATAAGAAGAAAGGTTGCCATACCCATCCCTCCTGGGAAGGTGAAGAAGATCCTTCTGCTTGATGATGAGTGAAGAGTTCTCACTCCAGGGCAGGCAGTGAAAAAAGCTGAGGGGAAAGGGACTTCTTCCATTCCTACTATTTAAATTTATTTTCCTTCACCTCGCTGACACTCATGAACTCCAACAATATGCCTTTCTACTTCGTGCTTGTGTGCCCTTTGCTTAGCCCTTTATTGATAAACAGTAACTTTGCATCCACTAGTTTCTTCTAATGTCAGTCGAGATGCAAACTGCTTCAGGCCCAACACCCTCCCTTACTTAGAAAAGGGAATAATAGTAATTTTTTTCTGACTGTGGGCTGATTGCAGATGGTAAGCAGGCCCTGGCCACAAGCTGCTGGCTCTTGAAGAGCCATGCATATAGAATTTCAAGGTATAATACTTTCCTCGTAAGGAACTAGAGGTCGAGGTATGTTACCTTCTGAAATTGTCCAGGAATCACTTCGGTGATTGAGCTGCCTGTGATTTTATCTAACGTGTTGTTTTCATTATGATGCTTCTTAGCAGTAAAGACTGGGTCAGCTCCTTAGGTCAGCATGTTCATCACACTGTTTTCTGTAACAAACTGCTAAGTTTTTCAGAGCTTAGCTGTACAAATGAACAAGATCTGCTTGTTTCTCTGAAAGGGTATGGCTTTACTTTTTGCCTTTTGCTAGTGGGTTCTCATGATTTCTGCTGTAATATTGCACTACAAGTGAAGACGGGAAATGCCTAGAGGCATGTTCTTTTCAGGGCATGCATTTGAACCCCAGCACAAAACAGAATGGGGCTGTTCAATGCCCACTTGTCCCTGTTCATTTTGGAAAACACAGTCTGTGTGACGGAGCTGTCTATTAATTATTTTTCCTTTTCTGAGCTGAGGTATTTGCCTTTCCCTAAGGGCATCTAGGGAAGTTGTTTTCTCTTCCTCTGTGTGCTGTATGTTTTTGCTGACCTGGACTTCTTTGTTTCCCATGCAGTTATTCTATAAAAATGGACAACCCTTCCCTGCTCACCGTCCTGTGGGGCTGCGAGTTCACATCTGCCATGTGGAGTTAGCAATTGATATTCCTGTGACCCAGGAAGTTCTTCAAGAGCCCAATTCCAATGTGGTGAAAGTGGCTTTCACTGTGCGCAGGGCTGGGAGATACGAAATCACTGTAAAACTCGGTGGCTTGAATGTGGCCTACAGTCCCTACTACAAGGTTTTCCAGCCAGGTAAGATCTAAGTGGCCCTGTAATGAGTCAAAGTAGATTTGGAGGTATTGGAAGCCCTTAGGTGAATGTGTTTCCAGCTAAAATAGGTAGGTGACAAGAAAGGGGTTACCCTTCACCATTTTCCTCCTGCCACGTGTAGATCCCAGCAACAGACCCACGAGTAAAACATACTTGTGGCTACCAGTACATGACAAAACAGAATGCTTCACAGAGTAAGTCATTAGTGCTACTTAAAATCCCTATCCACTTTTGTCACATTCTCCATTTTGTAGTAACTTCTTCATAATCCATCTAGTGGATGAGACTGCCTTTTGTGAAAGTTTTGAGTTATTTCTATGTGAGTTGGAGATGCTGTCATAATTTGCCTCTTCTTTTTTTGAATACTCCATTCTTGTAAGCTTCTGGAGCAGTTGATACCTTTCATTACACACTTTTGTAAAAACATTTCCTTTTTATCCATCTAAAATTTGTGAACTTCTAGTTTTGTTTTTTTTTTTTGACCCTAGTTCACATCTTTTATGTTTCATGTACATGTCATTGAAAGGACCTCTATTCATTTCTTTGTGAATAGATATAAAATTTGCTAAAATATCCCTTCAGAAAGTAGAAGCTCAGGTTTAATCCAAATAAAATTTGTTTGGTAAACTGCATTTGCAGGTTTTCTTAGGTGTCAGCTAGCTTATATTTTGTATGTACAGTGGGAGCAAGTTCCTGAGCAGAAAGTTAGAATGGTGGAAAAACATTCTTTAGAGGACTAGTAACTTAGTTTGCTTTATTACTATTAAGTCTCTGATCCAAGCCACACACTATGCAGTACCCCATATACTTCAGTGCTCAGATACTTTACTTTCTTAATGTAGGAGCATAGAATATTTTTAGATTTGATCCATTTTCAAGGGTATTGTGCCCCTAGTTGCCTTTCTTTTGCTTTTTGTAGCTTCACCTTGGAATTTGTTTGACTCTAAATTATTGTTGTTTGCTTCAGGAATGGTGGTTCCCTCCAAAACCAAAATTGTCTGCCATTTCTCCACTCTGGTGCTGACCTGTGGGCAGCAGCACACTCTGCAGATAGCTCCCAGAGATGAGTATGACAATCCCACCAGCAATTCCGTGTCCCTGATAGATGAGCACAACTACAGCCTCTCCATCCATGAGGTGAGTGCAGCCTGACCCCTTGCTGCTTGACTTCAGGTGTGCTGGAGAGCTCCTTTTATTGATTTGTTGTTCTGTTTAGCTGGGTCCTCAAGAAGAAGAGAGCTCTGATGTGGTGTTTGAGAAGTCTGTGGTGTCCAATCGGCAGACCTGCGAGGTGTTCTTCCGACTCACCTTGCACTCCAGGGGGTGTTTCCATGCCTGCATCTCCTACCAGAACCAGCCCATAAGCAATGGTGATTTTGACATCATTGTTCTAAGTGGTGAGTCAAGACCTAAGCAGTATTTATTCTCCAGGTGTCCTTTTACAATGTGCTTTTCACACTCACGGAGCAGACCTATTTGTGGCTTCCCTGCAGGCTGGCCATGCTTACTTGCTGAAGGAAAACCAATTCACTTAAAAATGCTTTGATAAATGAATTTGCTTCTGACAGGGGAGATCTCTGGGGGCTGATACTCTCTGATCCATCAGCAGATAAAAATAAGTATTTTTGCCCTATTTCAGGAGGTTTACCTCTGAAATGAAGCAATTGTTTTTGCTTGCTCATAGTTGGCATCTAAGCCAGTAATGTATTGTATATTAAGTTTTATGGAGGAAGAACACTGTATGTTTTTCCTTTCATTTTTCATGACTATGTGGGTTTGTTGGTTTTTTTACACTGCTGTAATTCCTGATTTCTTCAGGAGTGAGCCACATTTCAGCGTGGCTGTCAAGTGGCTATGCCTTCAGGCTGGTGCTCTGAGAGAGGTTCTCTATGCCTTTTTCTCTTCAACCAGTCACTAACAGACAGATGGCCATCTTGAAATCTTTTCATCCCACTCCTGGGTTCTCTATATCAAAGTTTCACTTGACCAGGTTTTCCTTTGGATGTATAACCTTCCCTTGAAAATCAAAGTCACTGATTTGGTGGTGGCCTGTGCATTCATTTTCATTTTTGCCTCCGTTAGGATTTACACAACTCTTTCATATCTGTTTCCCTCAGAGAATGAAAAGAACATTGTAGAACGCAATGTGTCCACCTCAGGTGTCAGTATTTATTTTGAAGCTTACCTTTACGATGCTCCTAGTTATACCAACACTCAGTGGCAGCTTCCACCAATGCACCTGAGCTCCTCCCAGCGCCGTCCTTCTACTGCAATTGAGGATGAAGATGAAGATTCTCCTTCTGACAGCCAGACCCCTGAGAAAGTGAAGAAGCCTAAAAAAGTGTACTGCTATGTGTCACCTAAGGTAGATATCATAAAGTGACCACACTTGTGAGTGCATGTTTAAAGTATGCTGTAACTAAAGAGCTTCCTTGTGCTTTATATCTTAGCTCCAGATTCAGGTGCCTCAGATTTGGTTAAAAAAAAGGTTTGCTTAGGGCAAACATGGAGCTTGCGACTGAGAATAATGTTAAAATGAACCTTGGAAGTTTTAGGAGTGCATTTTAGAACTTGAGGTTTTAGGATTGTTTTTTAGGATTTTTAGATTTTACCATCTTTCTAGGTCTGATTCAAATCCTACTGAAAATTTTCTTGCTGATTGTTCAATAGGTATTCTGTTTGCCTTTCCTTTGCTTTTTTCAGGTTCAGACCTGCAGTTCCTATTCTCACTTTCTGATACCCGTAAATTTAAACATAAGAAAATCTCACCTTCTCAGATTTTATGTCTTTGTCCTCTTTCTGGAATGTTTTGCTGTGAAGAAAAAAGGAAAAAATGGTCATAGAACAAAGGATAAATTCATAAGTAGAAGAAACAGAAGAAACTGAGGGGGATCTCTTACAATAAGAATATGTTAACAGTAACTATTTTCCATTATTATTGTCTAAAAGGTTTCAGAAACTAGGAATAAAATTCCTCTAAATCTAAGAATGAATTTAAATTCACTATTTTCATCTATCTCTTCAAATGCATTCTAAAAAATGCAGTGATAAATACCAAAGTAAAAGACGAACTCAGGAATTGCTTTCCTGCCAAAGGGAGGAAGAGGGCTGTGAAACAGTTACAGCTAGAGCTTTCTAAATATGTGCTGTATATGGCTCTAAGAACTGACTTTGAGTGTTATGTCCTTGTGAGCTCAACATCCTTTCATCCTTGATGTGTTAAACTTTGATACTCTACTGCATTACCTGGTAAAGCAGATCACCAGAAGTGGGTACTGTTAGAAGATCCCTTTAGGTGCCAAAGTTGTTAATATGATTGCATAATTGTATACCTGGATATCTCTATTTATAAAAATAGAAACAGTAGAAAACTATTACCATGGTGCTATTTTGAAGAGTTGCTATTCATATTTGGCTTGTTTGTGGACAAATGGTGATTTTCAGTTTTTCTACTCAATGCAGCTAGGGAAGGTTTGTGCAGGAAATGGTATTCTTTTGTCTGAAGATGCTAAAATTTGATCTTAACTTGCCCTCCAGAAGACAGGATTTGCACAGTTAGTAATACTTGTTCTTACTCAGAATAAATTCCTGCAAATCTCATGGATTTAGCAATTGCAAGTGCTTTTTAAAAGATGTTTGAAATGATTGTGAAAATTAGAGAGTAATAAGAATAGTCTGTTGGCGTGACTTTTACCAAAACCTTTTTGTCAGTGCATTACAGTCTTGTCCTGAATTCAGCTTCTCAAGTGTACTTAAGATTACTTTCCAATTAGACTGGTGACGTTCTACTGAACACAATAGCTTACTGCTATAAAATCTGTGTCATGCTGGCATCCCACATGCGTCATAAATGCACGCAGTGAACTCTTACTGACAAGTTGCTTACAGTTCTGTGGAGCTTTAAAAGTTCTCAAGTATTGTGCCAAATAATTGTGCAGAGAACTGTCCCTGGGCTGGGAGGGAGGTTTAGCCTTATGGGTCTCTCCTCTGCCTCATGTGTTTCAGGGACAACCCTTAACAGATGTGTGACATCTAACATTTTCTTTTCCATGTGGTTCCTCAGCAATTCTCTGTGAAAGAATTTTACCTGAAGATCATTCCATGGCGCCTTTTCACCTTTAGAGTGTGTCCTGGCACAAAGGTGAGCCTCCTTCCGTGTACCTGTCCCTGCACCTCCATGTTGTTAGCTTGTCATCCTTGTGAATCACAGTCTGTTTTTTCCTTTTGGAGAGAAGGGCTTCTACCCACAGAACAATACTGTGTGGCATGAATTTCAACTCTGGAATTCCCCCTCAGTGCCCAAGTTTTACTAATATTTGTGACTAGGAGCCTGTCTTACCACTCTTTCTTGCCTTTTGTCCCAATGCTAGGCAAAAATCTTGATTCCTTTGCACTGTTATATTATTCTTCATAACCTTCCTAAAATGCTGTGATTGTGTCCACCGAAGCCTTCAGACTTGCGTGTGAAGTTTAAAGCAGCCTCCTAAATGGAGTCTGGATGTTTGAAATAGTTTTCATGTTAACTTTAAAACACACATGTGGGAGCAGAGAGAGTCTTTGGAGCACAAGTGGTATTGCTCTGTCTACTGAACATACTGTGCATTCTGCATGATGGGTTTACCCTTTCTTGCATCTTTTTGCTGCTAGTTTTCATACCTTGGTCCTGATCCTGTGCACAAATTACTGACACTGGTGGTGGATGATGGGATCCAACCCCCTGTGGAGCTCAGCTGCAAGGAGAGGAACATCTTGGCAGCCACTTTCATTCGCTCTCTGCATAAAAACATAGGTAAAGGGACAGTGAGGTGGGTGCAGTAGTCAGGAAGTTAGCACTTGAGTCTGCTAGTTTCCATGGGGAATAAAGATTGCCAGCACTGAATGACTTCTGATGAGAACTCTGGTTCCTGGAGTGTCATACTCTGTTCCTATTGGTGCTTCCAGTGAATCTACTTCATCACAGCAGCTGTTCCTTTTCAGCCTGGCTTCTCTGTCAGGCTCTTTGAAAGTGCACCTGTGAGTATGAATACCAGCAAGATTATTTGCAAAACTACCTTGGAGAGTTCTGTCTCCAAACTTTGCTGTGGTAAATGCACTTTTGGGCTCTAAAGCTGATTGGTGCAGTTAATCTTAGAAATGCTCTATAGATGTTTGAGGTGTTGACAGTTCAGGCCTCACCCAAATTGCCACTCTTCACAGGAGGCTCTGAAACCTTCCAAGACAAAGTGAACTTCTTTCAGCGAGAGCTACGTCAGGTGCATATGAAAAGACCTCATTCGAAGGTCACGCTGAAGGTCAGCCGCCACTGCCTGCTGGAGTCGGTGAGTGTATGAATCATTTTACTTCAGCCTAGTGCTTCCATCCTTTTTATTCTGCTCAGTGCCTAAAGGAGTCCAAGCTGGAAAGTGCTAGGGCAGCCATGCTAAAAATGGTTAGTCCCTCTAAGTGTCAAGGCAGATGTCAGCAGGCAGCTTGAGAAGGAGCTGTTAAACATTGGAAAGGGCTGCTCAGGGAGGCTGTGGAATCACCATCCTGGGAAGTGTTCAAGAAATGCCTGGATGTAGCACTTAGTGCCATGGTCTGTTGATGAGGTAGGGATCAATCAAAGGCTGGATTCGATGATCTTAGAGGTCTTTTTCAACTTGAAAGATTCTGTGATTCTGTAAAGAAATTCATAGCCTGTTAAAGCAGGAAATCTGCTGATGCTACTTTGTCCCTGGTTACATTGGAACTCGAGGCCTGGAGAGAGACTGTCTACCTGGACTAGCTGTGGGAGCAGAACACAAAGCTCCTGAGTCTTTATCTACTGTTTTTCTGGCACAGAGCCATTCAGCAAGATAAGATGTTCCTGAGCTGCATGCAATGAAACTCTTGCATCAACGGGCTACTAGCAGTGGTTCAGAGTGATGATAAAATATTCTGTAGAGTCCCTTAGTAAAATCTTCACCATTTCTGACCTGAGCTGTTGTGTTTCCAAAACAGAATTTAGTAATTTGTATAGTACAATTCTTAAGTGACATTCTAAATACTCTGTATGCTGGGGAGGCAGTTATCCTGACTTATTGCTTCCACCTGTGTCTCACAACAGTAATGTTGGCAAAGATGGAGAGAACATTTCTGTGGAAAAGAGGAGTGGCTGGGATTTTCCTTGATTTGCACTCAGAAAATCTGTGTTTCAGAATATTTTCTGCATGTACTATCTTGCAGTGTTTATGAGATTATGTTTCAGTTAATAGCTTGGGGTAAATTACTTAATTTCCAAACAGTATTTCCATGACTACATTTTCCTATTATTTTGGAAATTCCTGCACTGTTTTGAGCATTGTTACAGTCTAGTAAGACAAATTAAATCCAGTGCCAAAATAATAATGATGATGATGATAATAATAAGAATAATAATAATAAATAATAATAGTAATAAATAAATATAAGCTCTAGTGACCAGGGTTGATAGGCACAATGAGAGTGTTTAGTCCAAAAGTGTGAGTAGCATGATGCTCTAACCTGTTTGAGGATAAGCTAAGCCATAATTACCTGTATGACTGAAGACTGCCATGTAGCTTTTAAATTTTTTTTTTTTTGGAGTCCAGAATCAGGGCACAGGGAATTTTAGACGCTTGGGGTATTTTATTACTTTTTCTCATCGTGACTTGCTGTAAGTATGAACTCAGTAACTCTCTTCAAGCTATTTTGTAGTGCTCTTTGAAACATTCCTATTTTAAATCTAATTCGTGGGCTGAAAGTGCTTTACAGAAATTGCTCCTTCCCACAGGCATTTTAATACTTCAAACAATACTTTACTGCAGCCTTGAGAGTGATATTTCTGTGCTAAGACCTCACACAGGTTTTAAGATGAGCTGTATTTTATGTGGATAATATGTCTCATAACAGAAAATGAGGAATTGGCTTCTGTGGCTTTGGAAAAATAAGAATTAGACCTTAGGTATTTCTAATTTTCACTTTTATACTTTCTAGTGCTAGACTATTGGGGTTTTGTGTTTGCCCAGTCACATGTACAGGACTGCATATTGGGTATGGGGTTCCAAGCAGTAATGGTTGCTGCTATTTTCTTTTTCTATTTTCCAGTCTTTTAAAGCAACACGAAATTTTTCTGTTTCTGACTGGAGCAAAAATTTTGAAGTGGTTTTTCAGGATGAGGAAGGTGAGTTATCCTGTGAATATATATGCAGAGGAAGCAAAAGGAATGATGGTGGAGTAGTTTCAGTCTGAAATTCTGGTTTCTTGTAATATGTCCATTCTTTTGTGGCTTTCCAGCCCTTTGATTTTCTCACAGATGTTAGTGAATTATCCTGATGGTGCTATTCTATACCTACTTCACATAGGGACCTGAAGCCTTATGTAAATCCTGCTCCTCTACCCCTAGAAAAACCCCCAACAAACCAAAAAGCCAACTAGGATTGGTTTTGTGAGAAGAACCTATAGTTTTGCAGTCCCTATTTACTGCCACGTTGCTACAGAGCTGTTCACTGAGGTGAACTCTTGTGTTGGGTAATGCTGAGCAGCATGCATGAAACTCTTGAACTGATGACCCAGTTTGGATGACCAAGCTTGTTTTATTTTGTAGCTCTGGACTGGGGAGGTCCACGCAGAGAGTGGTTTGAGCTCATTTGTAAGGCATTATTTGATACCACCAATCAACTGTTTACCCGCTTTAGTGATAACAATCAGGCCTTGGTGAGTCTGCAGTTCCTATGCTGAATGCACAGAAACGTGACCATTGATGGTTAAAAAACAGTGCTGCTGTCAAGTGGTGTGCTACCTTACTCATTCTTTAGCTTGCCTTCGTAGTCACTTCCAGTGCCTTTCTCAAAGCTTTGCTTAGTGATCTTAACCTATTGAAGTGTCAAAGAACTGGCTGGATGAGCAGTAGAGGGTGGTAAGTCAGCAGGGAAGGCTGGATTTTTGGGCAAGAGGAGGTGATGTCAGTGTCTAGAGCTTTTGTTGGGTCTGAATATTTCAGAATCTGTTTCTGCTCTCAGTTTCTTGCCTGTGCATGTGAAACATTTCATGCTCTTCGTACGCAGGCTTAGGCACTTTATTTCTATACACGGCTTTGAGAACATTACACTAAAGCTCCTTGGCCAGCTTGAGAGATGTAGTGACTTGAAATGGTCCCATATTTGCTATTTGTGCTAGTCAGTCTGGTACTTGGAGATTTCATTTTGCTTCTTCTTTGCAGGTGCATCCAAACCCAGGGCGTCCCACATATTTACGGCTCAAAGTATATGAATTTGCAGGCCGCCTAGTAGGAAAGTGTCTTTATGAATCATCTCTGGGAGGTGCTTACAAACAGCTGGTTCGAGCTCGCTTCACTCGATCCTTCCTGGCTCAGATCATAGGACTTCGTATGCATTACAAGGTAAAGCTTCCCAGCCCTGCCTGAAGCCTGTGTTGGTCTGGGGAGAAGTTGAATGCTGGGGTAGTAGCAGATCCAGAGTTTTGGCAAACAATGTAAGGGGTTGTTTGGTTTTTTTTTTTGTTCTTCCCTCTATATCCCTGCTTTCTTATTCTTTCACACAGTATTTTGAAACGGATGACCCAGAATTCTATAAATCCAAAGTGTGCTTCATACTGAACAATGATGTGAGTGAGATGGATCTGGTCTTCGCTGAAGAGAAGTATAGCAAAACAGGACAGCTGGAGAAGGTGAGGGAAGCAGTTCCTGAAAATGGGATAGTTTAACCCCTACTGCCTGCAGCAGTGGGGACTGATAACTTTGCTATACCCCAGAAAACTGAGCTTACTCCGGGAAGTAACTCCTTTCTTGGTTTTTTTTGTGGTTGGGAGTTCAGGTTTGGGGAATGCTACTGGTCACACTCAGGTCAAGTGTTCTGTTTTCAGGTGGTAGAACTGGTTGCAGGAGGAGCTCAAATACCAGTGACAAATGAAAACAAAATCTTGTACCTAAATCTGCTTGCCCAGTACAGGCTGGCAAATCAGGTTAGAGAGGAGGTGGATCACTTCCTGAAAGGTAACATTCTACCTGCTCCCTGCTACTCTCTGTCTTTGTGTCCCAGAGCATAGCACATGCTGCTCTTCTCTTCTCTTCCAGGTCTTAATGAATTAGTTCCTGAGAACCTCCTGGCTATTTTTGATGAGAATGAGCTTGAGGTAATTGCTCCCTTCCTAAGCAGCTCCACCTTTACTTCCCCACCTGTCTGACACATGGAGTGTTTCCTGTATCTGGGAAAAAGCCAAAATATTTCTTCTCTAAGCACTTTAAACATCTGCAATTTGCACAATTTGCCTTGTTTCCTGGGCTCCTGACCTTCTGACTGCAGTCTCTTGCCTTTCAGCTGCTTATGTGTGGTACTGGAGATATCAGTGTCTGTGACTTCAAGGCACATGCTGTAGTGGTAGGAGGATCTTGGCACTTCCGTGAGAAGGTAAATGAAAGGGCTTCTCCTTCCTGCTTGTTGAAACCAGTTATCCTAAATACAGCAGACTTGGTTGGGATTTAGGTTTTCAGAAGGACAAACTGAAAAATTCAAGGGTCAGGTAGGACTGCACACATTATGATATAATGTTTCCCCCTAGAGAGATTCTCCTCAGCCTGGCTGACTAGAGGTGATACTTAATCAGATACCAGCAAGTAAAAATTGTCAGCAGTGGTCTCTTTAAAGAAATCCAACATGGCTCTAATTAAGAACAGTTCAGCAGGGAGTCAGGAGGGGTTGGTGGGAATTACTGCTACTGAAGGTGCTCATGGTGGTATACTTATCTCTAAGAGATGCTTGAAAAACATGCTTGCAGCCTACATGTAGTGTTTGGAGTTCAGTACTGTGGTTCTACTGTTGTAAGAGCCTAAATTTGTACCCCCTAATGATTGTCATCCCTTTCTGCATTTCCCAGTGGGAGGGGGTATGGGAATAGTAGCAGCTTTGTTTAGAAAAATAATGGAAGCTGCCAAAATACCCCATACAAAAAGAGATAGAAACTTCTATTTTCGATCTGTAAACACTGGGATGGCTCCACTTGCCTGCAGAAGTACCAGATGATGTGAAAAACCAAAAAATTAATGTAGTGCAAGAAGGAAGTACGTTTTCTTCATTGTAAGCCTACCTTATTGCCTATGCAGGTATTTCTAAAAATAAAATCTCTGTGGGGAGAGCAGAAGCAGAAGCCTTTCTGCTTTAAGGGAAAGGATTGGTGGGAGATAGTTCCTAATCAGCTAAGAGATGTCCCACACTACTAAGTAGTACTTGCCTTTCTGTGTCTTCCTGGTGAAGCAAATTCTAACTGCTAATAGAACACTTGCTTGTGAGGGCAATTGACTGATATTCTTGCAAGTTGCTAATACGCTTGCTTGATTTTTTTGGCTGACCTGTTTTTATCTTTCCTGGTTTGTAACAGGTCATGAGGTGGTTTTGGACTGTGGTCTCCAGTTTCACACAGGAAGAGCTGGCCAGACTTTTGCAGTTCACTACTGGTTCCTCCCAGCTGCCCCCAGGAGGGTTTGCTGCACTCTGTCCATCTTTCCAGATCATTGCAGCTCCAACTCACAGTACTTTGCCGACAGCCCACACTTGGCAAGTATCCTGGGGTGGTAGGACTTTCTCTGTTGTGCTTTTGGTAGTGACACCAGCACCTAGTTGCAGTGGGCAAACAGTGTAATGCGTGTGATGCTTGTGTCAATCCATCTACAGGCGCCTAATGGGGATGGTTCCCTCTCAGACCCAGTCTGAATGGAATTTTTCTTTTGTTTTACAGTTTTAACCAGCTGTGCCTCCCTACTTATGACTCCTATGAAGAAGTGCACAAGATGCTGCAACTAGCTATCAGTGAGGGTTGTGAGGGATTTGGCATGCTGTGATTTCCCCTTCCCAGGAGACCATTTAGCCTCTCGGCTCTTCGTGGCAAGACCCAGGTTCAATCCTCTGCTTGTTCTCCTTCCCTTCACTTGGGCAGTAGAGGCAGAGCAAAGACTCCATGTAAAGGAATTTGTCATCCAGAAGATGTCATGTGGCCTTTCTGTGTCCCAAATATGTCATCAAGAGCTCATCTTTTCCCTTTTCCTCATTCTCCCTTTGGTACAGTGTGAGAAAGCAAAAGGACTGACTCATTTGTCAAGATATTGCTTGATTTCCATGCAAGATATTACTTGATTTCCATGCACCCTGTATACCCATCCTTCTGTGAGAAGATGAGGCTCATAAGCAGAAGTTACCTTGAGGTGCAGGAGATGTGCTGAGCTGCCTTTACCGTAGCTCTCTAGGAGGAAGAGGGAAGACCAGCATGGAGCTCTGCTGGAAGCCTTGGCTCGTAGGAAGTCTTAATATCTTCCTTTACCTTGGCTCAGCTCTCCCAGTGATGCTCCTGATATCTCACTATGACTCATGAGGAGAATAGAGTTGTCCATCCTTTCAGCACCTGACCCAGAAGGGTTTCCTTCTCCTCCATCTTGCTCTGGATGCTGTTGTTGCCTGTGCCGCAGAGAAAAAAGGGCAGTATCCACTGGAGGGAGTAACCCAAAGAGGAAAACAATCTAATTGGAGCACAATGCTGGCCCTGACAGTGATCCTGTACTACCTCCGCCAGGGTCCAGCAGCAAAAGCGCCCTTCTCCAGCAGTGGCTGCTAGTTAGCCTCTGCAAATGAACTGGAAGAGGAGTTTCTCCTCCATTGAATGTTTCTGACAGTTGATGTTGCACAGGAAGCTATTCCATGCCCTTGCCTTCTTTTCCCTTCCTCAGGAGAGAGAGTATGGGCATGAGTGTGATCCCTCAATGCTGAGCACCAATGCCTATCCCACATTCACCTTCAGGGTATGTATGTTATGTGGTAACAGTAACAGATCAATAAGCAGCTACACTGTGCTTGCATTTGTTGTTGGGATGATGGTACTGGGCAGAACATGGTACCTCCATCCCAGCATCCCACAGGATCTTGGCTTCTACCTCTATCATGCAGCAGCCTGAGGCTTCTCTTTCTCTACTGCATTTCAGGCAGAGTGTCCAGGGAGTTGCTGGTGCCTGGAGAGCAGCTAGATTTCTGCCCTTTCAACCTTCTTACCATCTTTGTTCATCTTTCCTTTCCACATGTTCCATTCAGTGCTGTTAGCTTTCCAGCACAAAACGTTAACTAGAATTTCACTTAAGTGGTCACTCAACAGCTTGCACCACCATTATCTTGCTTGTGGGAAAATGAGTGGATAGACCAGTATGAGAAATAAGCTTATGATTGGGGTCTGATGTAGTTGGCAATCTATTCAGCCCTTCCCCGGGAAGTAAAGGGAAGGGGAGTCTGGGAATCTAGATGAGTTCTTCAGTGAAGCAAAATTCAAGATCTTTGCTTTCTACAATCTACAAGTCAGTCAAAGGCATGCAGGAGTCAAAGTGGGAGAAACGCATTGCTACGACCTGCAATGTAAGCTTTCACTGGATTATGGAATTGCTGGATTTCTTCCAGGATGGATTCTCAGACTGGCATCCCTGAGCTAATTTTAGAACACTGTATTGGATAAAATGTCACATCATCCTCTTCAGTCCCCTTCTGCTGTCCTCAGGCTGATCCGGTCAGACTTGAGCACAGTATGGATATTTTAAGTTAACTGTGTGTGCTTTTCTAATATAGCTTAGTTGAATTGACTGGGAAATTGTGGGAAATATTCTACATCTATAAAATGTTTTTAAGGCAGCATCTTAGTCATTCTTGGGCTGAGTGTGTTACTTCTGTACAGAAAAAAAAAGCCATTTTGGTGCCAAAAAGCAGTCAGCTGAACATTGAGACTACTCAGGGGGATTTCTTTGCCTTGTGAATTCATTCCCTCACTGGCACCAAGGTGCTGTGAGGCTGCCAGCTTGATAGTTGCCACTATTGTGCTCTGACAGATCACATTAGTAGTGGCTGTTCTCCCTTTTTTAGTGCAGGCTCTATTCTGCAAGATTCTGACCTTCTTTGGATGGAGAGTATGGTACCATTTTATTTATACTGCAGGTGGCTTCTGTCATCAGGAGAGTTACAGCTCCTGTGTTCACCATGCCACTGCTTCAGTGCTTTTTCCAGGGACTGAGAGGAGGTGGTGGTGCTCAGCTTAACTCCAGTTTGTTGGGAGGCATAGCCTGGTGTTTTTTCCATACTGTAGCCTCACCCTGTTGAGGATGTTTTCAGTCCTGTAGCTATGGGCCAGCTCTGACAGTGACATCTCCCTCAGGAATCTTCTCCCTTCTTCTCTTGAGCTGGCCTTTTTTTTATTCTGAGGATGAAATAACTGACCACTGAGTGGACTTCTACTGGAAAGAGCTCCTAAACGCTTCTCATCTCATTGCAGCCAGCACCCAACACTTCCCAGCAGCTGTGAAGATGCCAAGGACTTCCTTCTTAACACAAGCGCAGTCAGAACTGGGATGGGTACTCTTAGTCAGCTAAACCCATGCCCTCTGTTTGCACAGGCCCCTAGGCTGCCCCCACGTTCCTGAGTTCCACCACAATATTTTTAAACTTGTTTCTAGCTTTACACCCTTTCCCAGTACAGTCGTTTTTAATGCTGCCCTTAGTGCTGGCAATGGGGATGTGCTTTGGTCACCTATACTGTGTGTTACTTCTGGAAGAGGCTCATTACTTTCCTTTTTTACTCCTTATTTATTGCCACTTAATAGAGGCTCTTCTGTAGAAATTCTTAGGATCCTGATACCATCTTAGACAGGTTCTGTGTTTCCTGAAGCTGCTTTGAGGTGCAGGGAGCCTGGCTTCAGCCTGCACCTGCAGGCCATGTTGCATGTTTATAGAAACCAGGAGCTGTGGATGATACAGGTCAAATCCTACTTCCCTTTGGTGAATTTCTGGCAGAGTTCAGCCAAAATTTGGAAGCCTGTGGTTGTAGTAGCTGATTTTGTAAATAGTTTGTATAATAAATAAAATATTTTAAAAATGCTGCCTTCTCAGCTCAGCATTCTTTCTGGGCTTTACAGAGGGAATCAAACTGGTGCTGTCTGTGGGCAAGGGGCCCCTCCATGTCTTCAAATGTCTAGCAGAAGTCTGGTGCAGGGGGGAGGGTACGGTTCTTCACCTGCAGCCTTTCAGGATGACTGAATGAAACCAGGACCTGTGAGCTTTTGGGAAGAGGTAGGACTCCGGGCTGGGGCTTTCAGGTTACTGTGAGGCATCAATGCAGGTAAGCTGGAAAATGCTGAGGAGCAGCTAGTAATGCTAGAAAAAAATTTAAGGGCTCTTTTATCTAAATCAATAATGCATTTGGTGTAATCCCTTTCTGTCTCACTGTGTATTACCTGACTCTGAGCTTCAGGTACTTGTGCTTCACGGTACTGTCAAGATTGGGTGAAGCCAGGAGAAGAGGGGGCTTATGAGTCCTTTCCACCTTAAAGATTAAAATCACAATTTTAAAACTTTAGATGATTCTGCAAGATGATTCTGTGTCTATTAGCACTTCTGCCTGTAAAATGATGAAACACTCTTTCTTGGGCTGTAGAAGATTTAATGTGTCCTCAGCACTGGCTGGCTCTGTGTGTTCCACCACATAATTAGGCGGATGTTCTCACATGTGAAACCAGCATTCTAGTGTTGATTCCGGCTTTCAGGCCATAAGCACTGCCCCAAGAAGAGAGTGAGTGATGCATGCTATGCTTAGGGATTGCCTCTGATGCCATGTCGGGTCATGGTATTACTTAAAAGCTCCTGTGGCATAATAAGAATTGTCTTATGCTGGACTCGGGTGAGGGAGGTTCCTATAAAGCAGTGGTGACATTACAAAATACAGAAACTGAATTTCCAGTGTCCCCTGAAAATTGCAGAAGTTGTGAGTCTAGAGATGCTGGGGTTGAGGCCAGGGTACTAAAATCATTTAGGTGGGTGACTTTGCCAGCAGACCTGTCATGAGCAAAATGATACACAGCAAGACATGTGGACATGCCTTTACAGGCCATGACCAGTACAGTTCATAACAAGAGGGCCAAGCTGAGCCTGAAGTTTTCAAAAACTGTTTGGGTGTGAAGGAGAGAGCTCAGCATGCTGGATTACTTTAGCATGAAATAAGTTCTAAAGTTTCAGCCTCTCTTTACAGGATGCATGATATCATCTGGCTGCTCATGTTGTCCATCCTGATCTCCAGTTTCTTGTGATTCCTTGGAGTGGTGACAGTGCCCCGTTGCTGACTTCACAGCCTCCATTTATCCTGGCCCTTGGCATGGAGTTGGGGCTCTGAGAGAAATCATGCCCATGCACTTCATGCTGGAATCCTACATGCCCCAGCTTGTATGTTCAGCAATAGCAAAGAGTTGATATCTTTGGGTCTTTGATTCTGGTCACAGCCACTTGACCTGAAATGTATCATGATGTGCTGCTTGGGAAAATGGATTTTTGTGCATTCAGTTCCTCTGCTCAATTTGCTTTGCCTCAGCTGTGGAACTACAGAGAATTAATTTCTTCAGATACTTAAAATGGGGAAATTATGCTTGATTTGGATAAGACCTGTTCTTACTTTCATAGTGTTATGGCTGAGTTGATCAGCTGAACCAAATTCCCATAGTGAATTAATACATTTGGTATGGTTTGGGCTGTTCTGCTACCATCTTGTGTCTGACTGACCTGGCGCATGAGCACAGAAAGAGTTTGAATGTGGACCTCTAAAAGGGAAACACTTATGGGAAACAGCTAATCCAACCAGAACCTCAGCCTGTCTTGGCATCAGCTGTACAGTGCAGAATCTTAAGATTTAGAATCTTCCTCTTAAACTCTTTGGTTTTCTCATTGAATGCGTGAGAGATGCTAATCTCAGCTTTCCAGAGCATGAAACTTTATTGTAAGAGAGGAGGTGTTACTGCATGAACGTGTTCATTTTTAGACATAATTTGCTGTAACTTCTTTGCAGAAAACAAAACAGCTGTAGCTGAAGTTCACCCAAAATTCCCAATGACTTGTTTCCAGCTACCCTTCTGCAGCAATGGTGTGCTACAGATTGTGTTGAGGTGTGAACAGTTGCACACAGGGTTGGGAGTGGGGAGTGAGGCTGAGCCAAGCCTCCCCACCTTGGTATAAAGCTGCAGTGAATGAAAAGGAAGTGGAGTTCTTGCCATGTGTGAGAAAAATGGATCTTCTCCCTCAAAGAAGGGATGGAGAAGCTGGAATTGGCCTAAGATTGCTCCAGAGTTTTCTCTGAGGCATGTGAAGGCCAGAGTGAGTTTAGGTGGTTCTGGGGGGAGTGACTCTGCATAGGCAAAACCAAATTATTCTCACCCTCTTGAGGCAATTCTCTGCTAAGCTGTGAGTATGTTGGCCCATACACACCCCTTATTTTAGGGATTTGTGCTAACATAATACTGAAGGCCTGTAAACCTAGGCAATTTCCTGAGTAATTTTAGAAATCTCCTCCCTTAACAGAAGGAAACAGCTGTTTGGGGCTTTCTTGTGCTCCAGTAGCTGAAGTGTGAGGTTGCCTTGAGATAAGATAGTGCTGCTTTTACAGTAGTGGGTGAAGAAATGCAAAGACATAAAATTCTCTGCAGTCCTCTTGGAGGATGATGAAAGTAGCTGTGGGGGTTTCAGTTTTGTCAGAAGTGGCTTGCTGAATAGAAGGTAGCTCAGATTTGCAGAGGACTTTATTGCTGGTGTGGAACAGACTCAGACCACCACTTAGGGAAAATTGGCAGCCTCTTCTTGTCTGTAACTGGAATCAGTCAGCAGGGCTTTCTCCTAGGCCCTTTTGTATCGAAAACAACATGCAATACACTGGTAGCAATTGTCTACATGATTGAAACTAAAAATTATAGGCCAAAAATGTTGCCTTGGTGTCTTCTAGTAAGACATTGAATGGTTGCCTTTGTGCTCAACCGTTGAGAGCATCTCACTGACTGCTGTCTTCTATGCTGACCAGTGCTGTCTTATTTCCTTCTGTTCACTCGTTTCCTGTCTTGTCTTCTGTTCTTTCTATCTTATCCCCCATCCTAAAGAGCCTGTGGACTCTCTGTGTCCAGATGTTGCATGGCTCCATGCACAATGAGGCCCTGTTTCAAGATGAGAGCTCCTAGTGCTACACAGTATTGCCATTAAAAACTGAGGGCTTAGTTATATAGTCCTAGGGCTGTCGGTGGAGGGACTGGGCAGCTGCTGGCTGTTCTTGCGCTGAATCTTTTCGGCTTTAGAAGACTTCTATGACATCCTCCCTGGAGTCCAGGTGTGCCCCGCTCCTTGCCGCAGCTCCCTGCTCTGCAGCCTTGCTGCCCGGCAGTTTTCCTAGCCGAGCCATGCTGCCCCAGGCCCGGGATGCTCGGGTGCCTCCCTGGGTGCAGGGACAGCATCCCTGTTGTGTCATCAGACCCTGACTGCAGCTGCTTGGCCACCAGAGGGGGACCGGTAGCTCCGTTTAAGAGTGGACAACTTCAGCTCTCTTGAAACCGTGCAGTTTGATTTATAGTTGTCTGGGTTTGTTGTTTTGCTGCTTTTTATTATTATTTTTTTTTATTTTTTATTTATTTGTTCAGCAGACCTCTTAATCTAGCAAACAAAGTTGGCTGGTGGAGTCACTTGCTGTGCTTCTAATCCCCAAATTGGAGTGTGTGAAAAGCGAGCATCTAGAAATCATCTGCTGGTTCTGCACAAGTCCCCGTTGCACCAGTCTCTCTTGCCCTTTTGTTTTCCAACAGGCAACACATTTAAAATACATGAAAGGAAGTTGGATTTACATATGTATTATTAACCTGCAGCATTCTCTCAGGAGACTCAGCATAAATAGCTTAGTAAGAATAATGTGCTTAATATGAGCAAACAACAGCAGTAACACTAACCAGATTAGATGTGCTCCCTCAGGGTTTGAGATGCAGGTTAGTCATCAGCATGTGGGGAGAGACAGAGTTTTAATGTGTAGATCAGGAAAGCAGAATTGAGCTGGTGCACAGAAAGAGCTGATATTCTCTTTTTAGGACTCATTATAGCATAATGGACTTTTTTTTTTTATTAACTGCAGGCACCACTGGCCTTTCCAGAGAACCTGGGAGAGTGGAAGCTGATGTGAGTTTGGATGAGTTGCAGTAAGTGACTGGAACAGTGGAGTAGCTCCAGGGACAGGAGGGAAAGAGGACCCTGTTACCACCCTCTGGAAGGCAACTGTCCTGAAGTGACCTCTTCACAGGCCACTGCCTTTCTTGAATACTCTGCATCAGGCTGTTTTTGAGTAGAGGGGGCTTGAGCCAGCTAACCTTACACTTTGCAGTTAGTGGTATAAGTAGGCTGTTGGCAGTGCCTTTGGAAAGTGCTCTAAGTATGTCTTTCTAGGAGTTGGCTCTGCTGTGCCTCATCCCCTCTAGTTCCTCCTCCTGGGCAGGGCTGAACTTCATTTCAAGTTTGAAGTGGCAGAGTGTCAGAGGAGCTGTGTAACAAATATGTTACTGAGGTGTAATGCACTCGATGCTGTGGAGCTAATTCTGGCCTGAAGCTCTGACCTTGACAGGGCTGCTCCCCCAGCAGTGTAAGGAGCAGAGGGAAAGGCACCCGGTCAGCCAACAACAGCAGAGGGGTGGGAAGTGGTAAAGAGTCATGGGACTGGTGATGTTGGACTCGAGAGGCATCTTTGGATTCTAGTACAGAAATGCTTCTGGGTCAGAAGGTACCTGGACCTTCTGACTGCATTTCTCAGCAGGATCCCTGATCCTGAAGTGCTCACTTAATTGCTGGAGGTTTAGGATTGCATGAACATGGAGATGGGGAGAGGAACAGAGTTTGATAGGAAGTCGTGGTGTTGAAGTTTATAAGAGACTGAAGGAAACACGCCACTTCTCATGCCTTTGTCTTGTTGAACAAGGTCAAAGTGACAACCAGCAGGGTTTGAAAGGCAAAAAGCATGTGCTAATCAAAACTGTCTGCTCCACATATGGACTGAGGAAAGCATGAGCTTTCCTGCCTATCCTCCTAAGGGCAGATATAAGAGTGTGACATGCATGTGGATAATGAAAACATCCATGGCTAAGTAAGATTTAAAGCAAATAAACGTTCCTGCTTCAGGGCCAAAGCCTGTCTCTGACAGACAGAAAGGAAGTTTTTTTCTGCTTTTCTTGAAGCTATCCACTGTCATGTGCTGGATGCTGACCTGGAGGAGTGTTTGGTAGCTGGTGGCCCTAGGCAGGAAGAAGGTAGTATCTGCTTTAATCCTGTCATAGATATTATGCTAATTAGGCTTGAGCCAATTTAATACATGAGTAAGAAGCAGGCATATCCTTCACAAAACTGGGTATTAATGTCTTTGTAGAAAACTCTCCCATCCCTCAGCATCCTGCTGTGCCATTAAGAGGGACTACATGGAGAACGGGCTCTTCCTTCTGCCCTGTGGTCCCAGTGCAGCACTTACCACGTTCTCAGTGGATGTATCAATGTAGAGTGCCACCAAATATGGTGAGAAGTCTTTGACATCTTTCCAGTGTCTAGGAGTCTGCTGCTAGTCAAATTTCAGTATTGTTGTTCTATTCACTGGATAGCTAATTTCCTTTTCACTCTCTGAATTGTTGTATGCGTGTGGGGTGATGACAAAGCCTGAGCCTGGAAGAGAACTGTGTTGTGGTGCTGCATCAGGGAGCCCCACACCTGTGCTCTTACATGTCCTGGAGCTGGCAGACTCACGGCAGGGAGCATGCACTGTTCTGTGAGGCCAGCACCTGCCCCGTGCCCTTCTTGAGCTGTGAAGCCTGCTTGCAGATACAAGAGTACCTTTTGTCCTCTGTGGCCTAGCACAGGTTTGAGGAGAAGGGTTGTCTCCCGAAGCTCATCCTTGGTGAGCCCCATGGAGAGGTGGATGCAGATGTAGTTTCTTCTCTGTCTCCTCACCTTCACACCTCTCCCTGCATCTCATCCTCTGCCTTGTTCTCTTCCACTGTTGCTCCTTCCACTCTGCCAGTATGGCAGTGGAGAAGACAAAAGTACCCTGATGAACCCTGGCTTGGCCTTCTCCCTTCTGCCCAGGGTGAGCACTCTCCCCAGTTTTCTCTGGCTGCCTTTTGCCTTTCTAATCAGTCATGGTAATTTGCCCTGGCACTGTTTGGCAGGGGCTGTACCTTGGCATCATGAGCAGCCAGGGTCAGCTGTCAGCCTCTGAGCCATGAGCCTAATGCAACAGAACAGATGTAGGTATTTTTTCCAAGTTTTTCCTGGGCAGCGGGATTAAAGTCTCTGTTCTCGGCTGGGGTCCCCAGTGTAGTCACTTCCCTCTGTGTTACACAACACCCTATTAAGAAGAACAGCACAAACATGTTCATTGGGATCCTTTCCCCCAACCCTACAAGGCCAAGGAACAAAGACGAGGGAGGTTTCCAAAGGCTGAAGAGCTGTCTGCTTGGTCCAGGAGCCCTGGGATAATCCTGCCCAGCTATCCCCCTGTGAAAGGGCCCTGCCACTCTCTGCTGTTCTCCATCCTTGTGGTGCCAGGGGTGAGAGGGAGCACAGAGGGTGGTGGTGGTAAAAGAGCTGTGGGGTCTTGTTGTTCTTATATGCATCTGGCTGTATGCAAACTTGACTGAGTACCAATGCAGGGAGAAACTATGGTGGCAGCAGCATCCCTGCCAGGCCTGGTGTCTGCACCATCCCACTGAACTGGATGGTGGCTGGAGGCTTCTGAGTGTGTGTGTACGTGAGCAAGTAAGCAAACAATGACGTGTGATGAGAAACCCCAAAGGGTTTCTTGGCGCTAGCAAGGGAGAAGGGGTAAGTACAGTCCATGATCTAGACTTGCTTGAATTTAAAGGGGTCTCGTCCTGAGGAGATCTATGTCTCCTGATCGCAAAAGTAAAGAGAGAGCTTGCTGGGAATGGAGACAGTGTGCTCTCCACAGATGATCCTGAAGTGGCTGGCTACAGAGAGGGACTGCAGGCACCCTCGACGAGCAGGAGAGGGCTTCCCCAGCTGACCAAAGGGAGCAGTCAAGTCCATGTGAGCACACGAGGATCTGCTGCCTGCGTGCACCAATTACTTGCTTTAGTGACAAAAGACCATAAATGAACAAGAGAGTTAATTAGGCCTGCAGCAGGCCAGGTCTGGAAGCCTGCAGAGCTGAGAGATTTGGAAAGTGTTCAAAGGCTCAGGGGGCGGAGAAGGCCCTGGAGCTCTGGGTAGCAAAGGTTCTGCTGTTTTTTCCCCTCAGAGAGCACCAAGAAAAAACACCTCTGATCTGAAGGATGGTCCCCAGGAGGGGGAGAGACCAGCTCCTGGCAGCATCTGTTTGTTTAGGCCTCCAATGAAGGACTTAAACAGCTTGTTAATTCACTGCTTCGTACAGCTGCAGACCCTTTGTCATTGCAAGCGAGCCCCCGGGGCAGCGTGTGCAGTTGTGAGCCAGCTCCTTCACTGTGGTACTCTGTGCACTGGATGATCCAGTGAGCTGTCAGCAGGGCTAGGGGGCATACTGCAGCTGTCTGGCCCGTGTCTAGTAAAATGCTTGCAGCAGGTCCTTTCCATCTGCTTTGGCCCAAGAGTGACCCTTGCAAACCTCTTTTCCCTTGCAGTCGCCTCCGCAGATGGTGGGAAGGCAGATGGAAAGAGAAATCCCTGAAGCTTTAGCAAGAGAAAAGTCTGACCTTGTGATACCTCTCACCCCACCACCTGCAGGTACTGGGTTCTTGCAATGCCACCATAACCCCCTGAGCCGTGGTCTCTGGGTCCCTTCTCCCACCCCCTCGGAGCATCTCCTGCTCCCTTCTCTGGACCTCAGTGGAGGCTCTGGATGGCATCCAGCTGGAAGAAAGCCTGCCCTAGCTCTGCAAGCATAGTGGGAAGGGGCAGCCATGTTATGAGGGAAGATCACAACATGACAAGAGCTGAGGGACGCTACTGCTCTAGATGATGTCTTGTTGGTGTCTCGGGGTCTACGATTTGGGGCTGAGGGTGTTCAGCTGTGGTGAATCACTGCAAACCACTTTGAGTAGCTGCTCTCAACTACCCCCTCTTGTACCGTGGATGCATAAATTCTGCTTTCGGTCCTTTCCCTATCGGCAATTGTGGGGACTGCAGGAATTCAAGGAGGTGGAATGACACACTTGGCCTGTGGGAACACTGGAGGAAGTTCCAGCTCAGCAAGGGTGCTGGGGACAGCTGGGTCATGTACTGCCTGCCAGACTGCACCAGCTGCTCTGGAGTCAGGACTCAAACCAAAGCTTGGTCACCGTTCCAGACTTTTCCTTCACCTCATTTGTTAGTGGCTTCAGATGCAAATTCAGTGGCCGGTATGTGGAGGCTTGATTGGTTTTGCAGGGCTCCTGTCCAGCTGCCCTCATTCAATCAGCCTCCCTGGTGGGCCTGGCTGGATGTGAGCACTGCAAAGGTCTTGGAGGGAATGTGTGGAGCATCCAGGTTATAGCGCTGTCACCTTCCTTTCTGTGTGATGGCAGTGGTTGGCTTGGACAGAGGACAGGCCCTTCCCATAACACAGGCGATGTCGATGCATCCAAGTATAACACAGAAGTGGAAGGTTTGCTCTGCAGAGGCTGTTTACCCCACCTCACATTAGTACAACACAGACAGCTCATGAGAGATGACCCTTTTTCCTGCAAAATAGCTTGTGCAGGCAGTGTGGACAAGAAGCAAGAAACAGACTGAAAAGAAATAACAGGACAGTGGAGAAAAGCTTGGAAAGGTCTCCAGGCTTGCAAATGCAAAGATGTCCAGGGGCCGTGTAGAGGGGCTCCACTGCAGTGTTTGGTACCATGCCCAGCCTGAAGCTCTAGCACCATTTAGTAGACTGGACCAGCCTTGGCCTCATTCTTGTTTGTCTGGATGAAGCAGTTGTCATCATGTCCCAAGTACAGTATCATCGTCACATTTTAATTCCTCCAATGAGGTGTTGCAAACAGATATGCATGTGTTGTAGCCATACTTTGGAATAAGACTTGTCTCTGGGGGCAGGCAATGATAAGTATTAAGAGCTGTTTGGTTCCCAAACTCCAGTGTTTCTGAACTGGTTTCTAACAAGAGCAGAAGTCACAAAGCTGGGAAAGAGGCTGTGATCCCCACCAGAAACTTCCTGATGATCTGGAAAAGGATCCTAAGCTGATGATGCCTCCCAGCAGTTGGGGTTAATAACCAGGCTAAGGTCATTGGTAGTGTTACCTGACAACTGCTAATTGTGTTTGCCCTTGTTCCGTGCCTGCCCCGGGATTTCCTTGGCAGCTGTGGGGGCAGATCTGGGTCTGTGAACATCAGTCCCCTGTGGGAAGAGGCTGCTGTGATAAATGACCATTGATGAATAAGAGGAGAGGGGCAGGAGGAGAAAGTTGCCAAAGCTTTAACTCCAATGAGTGCAGAGGATCAGCCTGGTTCAGGTCTGCTGGCAGGCAGGGAAGGGTCCTTGGCCAGCCAGGGTGTTAAACAGCCAGAGGTGAGCTTGGGTGAATAGGACATCAGAACACATTGCATAAGTCAGACTTAAAGTGCCAGAGAAAGCCTCCAGGGAGGTTAAATGTCTGAAGTGTCATCAGCTCTGCAGAGATAATGAGAATCAGAAAACACCAGGAGGTAAAATGGCATAGACCTGTGAAAACAGGCTTGAAGGCCTGGTATCCTCATGGATCTGTGCCACCAAGGGCGGGTAGGGAGGGTGGCCATGGAGTAGTCTGGTGGTTATGGAGGGGCTGAAGAGTTAATCCTCCTAAATCTCAGAGGCAATCAACTCTGAAAGAAGAAAGTCTTCCTCCCAAGTGATGTTCCCTGCTCCCCACCCATGTTTCTTCAGTTGTCTTGAACAGAAAGCAAGAAACCGGGGAAACAGCAAGGGTGGGATCTGCTATCACTGTGTTTGCATGGTCAAGGAGAATGAGTCTCTAGGCTTATCCTCTTGACCCTGTAACTTGGGGGTTGAGGGAACCCCTTGGGACTGGAGCCAGGAAGTGCAGTTAAAAGCATGTGTGGGTTCCCCGGGTATCACATCCCCAAGAGGGGCACCTCTACTTCCTCTGATGGTGACCAAACCCAGTACAGCAAAGCTGGTGGATGGCCACCTGTGTTAGAGGTCAGAAGAGAGTTAACAATGCTGGAGCGAGTTGCCCAGGGAGGCTGTGAAGCCTCCATCCTTAGAGGGGTTCAGAAACTCAATTGAATGTGACTCCAGCATCCTGACCTGAGCAGAGGACTGGGTCCTTCTCCAGAAGTCACATCCCACCTCAACCAGTCTGTGAGTGTATGGGAGAGCACCAGGGGACAAGCTCTACTGCCAGGACAACCTGCTTGCTTGGCTGTGGCTGGGAGGTTCATAGCTGGCTGAGGCGAGGAACAGTAGGAGCTGTTTTCTCCTCACGTCCATTGTGAAACCAGAGTGATGGGGTCCTTCCCCACTCCCTTGTCTGTGCCAGTCCTTGCAGGCCTGTGGCTGAGGCCTGAGACCTGCAGGGCAGGAGCACTCCAGGGCACAGCACAGTACTTTTGGAAGCCATCTGAGCTGGGCACCCAGTGGTAAAACTGACTTGGTTCCACATCTCCCAGTGGGAGGCAGGGCTGTAAAGCAGCTGTGGAAATTAGGCTGGTCTTTGGCATTAGGCCTGAACTGGTGAGAGCGAGGGCAGTGTTATTTCACAAAATAGTGATGAAGGAAGTCTCTGATGGGGTTTTGTTTTCAAGCTGCCTCCTTACTGGTGCCCTGAAGGCTTGTGGTAAAGGGCAGATGTTTGCACTTGTACCTGTGCCTCAGGTGAATGCCTTCCTCTGCCCACAAAGGCTGTGTTCCCAGGCCTTGGAGAAGCTCTGTGTTGGCTGTGACATCTCAGGCTGGATTAAGTGGGAAAGGCAAATCCTCAGCTTTGGGAAGAGCACACTTGACCTTTGCCTCTACAGAGTTACGTTCTCCCTTGGGAGGAAGTGTTGGCTCAGCTGCTAAACAAAGTGTTGGCTGTCATGAGCAGGACCTGCCTGCCTCAGGGAGAGAGGGCCTGGGGAGGGGATCAGATTTATAGTCCAGAGGGAGGAAGGGAAAACACACCCATTGACCTGTAAGCTTAGAGGTGACCAGCTCAATTTAATGAGAAATGCAAAGCTGTGCTGCCTCCTCTCTCAGTAAAAATACACCATCTGGAATGGTCTGGGCAGATGGGCCCACTGGCACATGCAGGAGCAGAAGGGAATTTTCCTTGGCAAGATCCAAATTATATTTTGGATCCCTTTCCCTTATTTTCCAACCTGTTCTTCTCTGTTACGTCTTGAAGTGCCTCTTAATCTGAATTCCTTCTAGCAATTTTGTAGGTTCTCAAGTCCCATGGAAGAAGTATCCAGTAGTAGAACTGGGTCCTAGTACAGACTTCAGACAATGTTATATGTGCTCAGTAGCAGGAGCAGCTAAACATGGTGGTCCTCTCTAAGCAGTGACCTGTGTACAGCTCTCACATTAATTCAGGCATTTTCTCCTGCCCTTTGTTCTTTGAAATGTGGCTCACTCTAGTGCCAGAAGACCTAGTAAGATATATGGGCAAACACTGAGTGGGTGTATGGGGTGGTCTCTTTTTCTTTTCCCCAGGTTTAAAAAAAAAAATACATAAAGACAAAGAAATTGGCTGAGTGCAAAGCATCATAGAAATGTATTTGTATCTTTATCACTACATGTACACTGAAGGTTTGGGGTTACCCCTACCTTCACGCCTTTATCTCTCCCCAGGCTCCTCCACTAAATCCACTTGAATTTGGAACCACTTTGAATCAGTGACTCTAAAGAGGCAGTTCAATATAACTGAGAGCATCTGAGTTTGGGAGGGAATTCACTGGGGTGGAGCTGATGAAAGAGTCCATGTTTGCCCCGCTCTCCAAATGGTTCAGTGGTCTCCAATAGTGCTCAGCCACTATGTTAGCAGAGTGGTTTTTCCTGCAGGGGTGATGAGAGCATAATATGGTAGTCAGTACTGCAGGACAGGAATGTTGCCTTCACCTGCAGGTGGACTGTCAGAATGGAAGGAGATGAGAGGTTTGTTGATCAGCTCCTGATTAACTCCGGCCCAGACCACGTGAAGATCTTGTGGGAAACAACCACCACACAGCCAAAGCTCTCCTGCACGCTTGGGATAGAGCTACCTCCTGCCCTGTCCGTCTCTTGCCTCTGTCACTCACACCCCAAAGTAGTGGCTGTGTTTCTGGTGGGTGTGGGATGGCTGGAAAGAGACAAAAGTCTGTAGAGTATGTTACTGAACACTTATGTTGGAGGTCTGTTGTTAGCGCCGGTGTGAGTGCTGCACATCTGAGAAGCAAATACGATGAGAGGGGCTGTGCACGTGAAACAACTCAGGGCAGTGAGCCATGTTCCCCCTTTAGATCTGCTTGGTGCTGACAAAGCCATTAGTGGCAGCTTGGTGCTGTTGCTGCTGAGGACTTTGCTGAGAGCAAAAGCCCTGGAGTCAGCTGGCAGCTGAGCTTTGCACAAGACCAAGCTGATGGAGTCAGTTACCCCCTCCCAACCCATATGGTGCAGATTCACAATCAATTTTCTGAGCATGTGGAGTTTCTAGGAGATGTTTGGCTGAAATCTAGGCTTTGTGTAGCTGTGTCAGCCTGTTCCGGGGTGGAAAGGGCACTGGATTTCACTTCCCTGTTTCCTTCCTAGAGCCTTGCTGACACAGCTTCCTGGACCACTAGTGTCAGGAAGGGACAGTTCAGTTTTTAGGGGAAGGTGGGATGAACGAGAGGCTCAGCCCAACCTGCATGGGGCGTGAGGAGGGCACCAAACCATCCTTGTAGCCCAGCTGCTTCCTCTACTAAAGCAACCAGACAGAGTTTCTGCCATACTCAGACTGTTTGGAAACATGTTGATAAACGTCCAAATGTCTATTTTACAATCCAGATGTGCTGGTCTTGGCTGTAAACCCTCATCTGAAGAACAGGTGTGCTATAATGTTCCTAGCAGTGGCTCTAAAGCCAGCTGGAGGCTTGAACTGAGCAAGGGCCAAGGCGCTGATGCCATATAGGATATAGATACTAGGGCAGGGACAGGTGAGGCAGAGAGCTGTAGGTCAGCTGTAGTTCACATCAACTCAGAGACAGACTGTGAGGGAAGAAAGGGGCAAGCCAGAATATCCCTCGGCCCCCAGGCTCTGCTTAGCAGCACTGCAACTGTCCCAGAAGAGGCTGCCCTGCTTGTATGGGTAACACAGATGCATCCCTGGGTGCACTGGCCTTGGCTGGATCAGTCCTGGTGAAGAGGCACAGGGCTAGTGCTGGCCACCAGCCTCTCTGGTTTCTCTTGACATCCCCAGGAGGTCTGTGGTCTGGGAGGCACTGCAGGTAAGAGCCCCTCCCTTCTCGCATTGCCATGGGAACTGAAATAAGTGTGACAGCTTCTTTCTCGGGCCAAACTTTACATGCACTTTTGTCCTGATAAACAGGTGCTCTTTCTGCACTGGGAAAAGTGTCTTGCTGGGCATGGATCTGGTTTCTGAAAGCTCTGCTGTGGAGAAGCACGGTCCCAGTGGAAGAACTGGTGGCAGTGGTGGGCTACCAAAGAGAGGCACCAGTTCTCTGGTGTGGGAAGGACAGCCCTAGGTGCAAGCTGACAGGAAGCTTGTGGATGGTGGAGATGAGGCAGGGCAGAAGGTGTTGATACCACAGCACCTCAGTAACATGTGGTGCCTGCAAACTCAGACACGAGGTCCCTGCTGATAGCCTATGACTCTACTCCCCAGATCCCCAAACTTGTTTTCACATAGGATTTTAGCTTCACTGTTTGACTTTTTGTCTCTGTGATTTGTGTAGCCTAAAGCTTTTGTCAGTGATGTTCATACCCTCCATAGCTCCCACAGATCCCTCCAAGCTTCAGGGAAACAGAGCCTGACTGAGAGCAACCTGTCATAGGAGCAGCTGCCTTTGCTGAAAGTGGGCAGCAAGGTGAGGATTACTCAGGCCAGGATGCCAATGGCATCTCCTCATGTAAAAAGAAACCAAAGTGGCCTTGAGAGGAGACTCCAGAGACAGCACTTTTCCCACCACCTGGGGTGGCCCTGGCCATGCTCTGTGTCCAGCCAAGAGCGTTCAGCCTTCCCACGTCCCTTACAGTGGACATAAGGCTAGCTTCATTTTCATCTGCTCTCAGAGTGTACTCCTGGCTAGGGAAGAACTTTCCTGCTCTGTAGCCCTGTCTGCCTTCCTCCTGGTCCCCTGCAGCAGGAGCTAGACTAGCCACACAGCCTGTTAGACCAGCCCAGCTTGCACAGCCTCAAAGCAGACAGCTCTGATCTGATGCTGCTGATGCAGGGATGTTCCCCAGAAATATCAGGAGCTCCCCACCTCCTTCAGTCCTGCCACCCTCCAGGAGCTTCCCTTGGCTCAGGGATGCAGAGGGCCTGGCTCTGAGAGGGAGGAAGGAAAGGTCTCTCCCACGTCGATGGTTCCAGCTGCCTCCCTCGGCTGCCACCTCTGCTGTCAGGGCTCGCCAGCCTTGAGAGAAGGCAGGTGGCCACCTGTGCTGTTGGCATTGCATTGTGCTTGAGCTATGCAAATCTTTCTTGCCTGCTCAGCTGGGCTGAAATGGGGAAAGGGGAGAGGGTGGGAAGGCAGAGGCATAGCCTGAAAATGCATGCCAGAGCTGAGCACAGAGGCAATCATCATCATCAGAGAACATTGTCCCTGCTTTGGTCTTTAGCTTCAAACTCCTCTGGGAGGGGTAGGAGAATTACGAATGCCGTCTCTTTAATCATGTTATAGATTCCTGTGCCTGGTGTGGCCCCTCTCTGGGTGGGAAGTGGATTCTTCCCCATCTCAAGCTCCGTGCGTTTCTTAGAAGATTATGACCTGATGTGGCGTGACAAGAAAGAGGGCTTTGCTCATCTTCTCTGCAGCTGGCCTGCCTTTATTTCCTCATCAGGATCCCATTTATCGTTATTCTTATTTCCTGTAAGAGTGTGGGTCCTTTCTTAAGGCCGTGTGCCACACCTATATGTAGTCACCACCTGACAGTAGTCAGCATGGCAGCTAGTGAGGGAGACTTGTGGAGCTGTGATGTCACCAGGGAGCTGGATTCCCAGCCTATGAAATCATATCTGGGAAATTGGGTACTCAGCCTAATCCCAATAATTGCCCAATGGGACTGTAAAGTGTCAGTGCACTAGTCTGTTGCGTGGTGACTAACTATTTAAGCTCTAACACATGCCACCTAATAATTGCCACTTTTTTAGTTTCCTAAGATTCACTTATTAATAAGCTATTAAACATCCCCTTGAAATCATGGCATTGTAATGAGCTGAGATCACTGCTCACACAGTGATTGCAATGTCCAAACTGGTAGGAAAGCACCTAAAATCCTGTGATGGGTGTGAGCCCGCAATCTCAGGATGGCAGAGTAATCAAACTAATATGCAGATTTAACACCACCCCCACCAATCATTCTTATTTCAGGATCTATCAACATCAGTTTTACTCTGTTATGCAAAGCTGATGAGCTGAAGAACTTAAAGTCCAAGTTTTCCATGCCCTGGGCAGCCATTATGAGGATCTTAAGGAAGGAACACCAACCTGAAGGAAACGAATAATCGCTTTTTTATGAAGATTTCTTTGGAATTAGAAGTAGGAATTAAACCACCTTAATCATAAACGCTCTGTAGAATTCAAAGTTTGATTCAGGCTTAGTCTTTTTTCTGATCTCTTTGTTGTTAAGAAGTTCAGCATGGGAGGAATTTCTCAGGAAGAGCTTAATCATAGTCTGGGCATTGCCTGCCTTCCTCTGTCCTCACTGCTGGATCAACTAGTTTGCAACTCTTATGCTTTCTGCAGGTTGTGGTTTCCTTCAGAAGTGCTGCCTGTGAAGCTGTACCAGACACTAGGAAGGGACACTTTTCACTTAGGAGATCACCTCAGGCTCCCTGCATATCCTCAAGCTGCAGTTCCTGCTTCCCTGTTCCCGTCCAGTCTGCAACACACTGATGCTTGACAGCTGCTACTGGAATAACCTCGTGGCATTGAGACCCCAGTGAAAAGGGAAAGAGAAGATTTTGGAAATTCACACTATCAGGGCCCTCTCCACTGCTTTCAGCAGTGCCCTGACCTCCCTCTTCTTGGGTCACAACCCATAAAAATGGCAAGATGTTCTGCTTCCTTCTTCCCTTTTCCTTTCCTTTCCCTTTCCTTCCTTAGTGAGGACACCTGACAAATGAGTGGAACAGCTGAAGTTCCCCATCTGGCTGATGTCCTGAGCAAGCTTGTTCTGCAGGGAGCATGTGATGGAATGAATTTCCTGGTCAGGGCAGCCCCTGTGCTCCGAGGGCATGATCAGGCTTTCCTGATTTTCAGCCCCTGCTCAGTGCCACCTGCAGTTCCAGCCACAGGTATTGAAGAAGCAGAGAGGCCAGACCAGGCTCTTGGGAAGAGGGAAGATTGCAGTCAGATCATCTCAAACAGGACTTCATTAATTATAAATGGATAGACTCCCTTGAGCTGCTGTAGCTCTGCATGAGTCACATTCTAACTGAGCATTCTTTTTTTTTTTTTTTTTTTTTTCTCTTGAGGAGTTGCCAAACAGGCTCTAAATAGTGTGATGGATAAATAAGGAACCAGCTGTGCTCTGAAGCCAGCCCAGCCAGGGCCTTTCTACAGCAGTAGCCCACAGCAATATCTTCTCTGCCTCACTCTGCACTCCCATCCCTTGGGTCCTGCCATCTGATCCTGCTCTCCAGGTTTCCTTCTCCTAGTGGCATGTCTTTGTCTTCTCTTGTAACCTCTTTCTCAGCATGTGGTCTCAGCCCTTGGTAATGCACGGATGTATGCTTGACCAAGAAATCTCGTTGTAGGGCACTGAGTTGCCTGATCTGTGCCTCCATCTCAGAGATTGCCCTGGTTAAATGGAAGCAGAAGGAACGGTGATACCAGGAAACCTTGGCTTTAGACTAAGAGCCGGGCAATTTCTCTTCTGTTTTCTGACAACAAACCACTGCTCACACAGCTCTTAGCTGCCTGCTGGTGGCCTCCTCCCAGGGAGAAGCCAAGATGTCCCCAAGGCTCTGAGGGATGCCCCAAGAGTGTGTGGAGGTGGCTGAAGGGCCAGGCTGTGTGTCTGGCTGTAGTGGCTTGTCTGTTGGGTGGGAATGTCTATTTCTCTGGGTGCTATAAGCAATGAATGTGCTGAGGTGTGTGTATCTCACGGCAAAGGCCATGGGTGGGAATGCTGTCCGTGGAGGATTTGCCGGCTGTGTTTGCAAATTCAGAAGCTGCTTTTCTTGCCTCTCTGATGCCCATGGTTACAGAGATCATCTTCAGAGATTTCTCTGTACTGCTGTCTTGAAATTATTTGTCCATCCAGCTCTGCACAGCTGCCATGCTCTCCCTCCTGGTGTGAGATGGCTCTCTTCAGAGAAGCCGTGAGTTTTACCTCTACAAGGCTGGCTCCACACCATGATTTTTAAGCCAGTGAGGCTGGCCAGCCTTCCCCTGCCCTTGAGCCCTGAGCAAGGAGAGCACTCCTTCTTCCTCTGCGGGAGCTGCTTCTGAATCCATGGAATGTGTCCCATCTGCAGTGCGTTAGGGGTATGCTCTCAGCAGAGGAAGAAGCACATGTGGGTTGTGAACCCTTCTGAAGAGGAAGAAAAGGGGCTAATTAATCGAAGGGATACAGTGCCAGGAAAAACATCTGGGGGCCAACTGGCCCTGGAAGCATGGCTCCCAGGTGTTACCACCCAAGGGAATTGTGCAGAGCTGGTGTGGACCCATTACCCCAATGGGTGGGGTAATGAAGGTGTGAGAGGGCCTAGCACAGAGGGGCCCCCATCAGCCCAGTCTTGAAGAGCCCTTTCTCCCTCTCCTTTGAGAGGGCTCAAGATGATGTGACTTATGCTTGTCCCTCCAGGTCACAGCCTGCTTTGACCCCTCTACCTCCATGGCCCTGTGGCTTTGATCCTCAGCTGCCCAAGCACCCCACCTCTCTGCCATGGACAGGGCAGATAAGAAGCGTCATCAATGCAGGCCACACTTGCTCTCTTCTCTGCAGGGTATGATGAGCCCTCTGCTTTCTGCACTGGCTGCCAGGTCTGCCTCGTTCAGCTCACGCCCTGGCCCTAGAAAGCATGGACTTGAAGAGGTGCTGCAACTGTGTCTGCCCTCGGACTCTCCTTTGGTGCCATTTCTGTTGCCTAGAAGGTCACATGGTGAATTAAGGGAAGTAGAGGCAGCAAAAAGCACTTTGAGCTGCCTGCTTGAAGGTCATGTCCCAGAGGAGCCCTGTGCTCCCTGCTGCTGCGGGCTGGGCTGTCAAACCCTGCTTGCCAGCTTATTGCCCATCCTCACTCTGCCAATGCTGACTTCTTGTCCCAAGTGTGGGCTTGACCACAGAAGCAAGCAGCCCAACCATCCACACTCTGCCTGTGTGAGTTCCTGAGCAATGAGGTATTGCATGTTCGACTGCCGAGCCCCCACTGTGCCACCTGCTGAAGCCCAACCTGCACTAGGACTCCCCACATCTCCTTGTCCTTCCCCTTTTCCAGTGAGTTTGTTTGTGGGAATGGCCAAACCTGCATGTAACCCCTGTGCCCTCAGCTCCTTGTGCCAGACAGCCTTCAGGTGGGGGAATTAGGGGCCACTGCCCTCAGCTGGCCCCTGTTCTGCTGCAGCACTTCTGTGGGATTAAATGGCATCAGCACATCCCTGAAAAAGCTAAGGAGTATTTGCATGTGTGAGGCTGCTGGAGCCAGCTGTGTCCAGCTCCAGGGGGTTACTGTAAACACGGAGCTAAGCTTTGAGAAGGCATGCCAACTCCCTGGGCCAGGCTCCACCGCAGCCAGGGGCAACTGCAAGAGGTGCCAGGGGGCTGTTGATGGCTCTGTTGGGTTTGCACATCTCATTGCTCAGCCCCATTAGGGAGGCACAAGCTCCCCCAGCCCCTCTACTGTTGGTGCCCCAGTGCAGGCTCCTCTGCTCATGTTGTCCCCTGGGGATGCTGAAGTTCTCTTCTCTGGGGTGATCCAGCACCTCTGGGAAGGAGGAATCCACTTGTGCCCCCTGATCTGGGGTCTCCAGCTCTGTCTTTGAGCACTATCCTGCTTTGTTTATGGCATTGATAATTTTCTCGTGTCAGGTTTAGGCACAAGCATTCTTTCCACTGCTGCATAAGAAAGTAATTAGGTGAGGATGGAAAGGACATTCTTCTTCCTCAGAACAAAGAAACAAGTCACGTTACTGGGCACTGCTTATGACACCCGACGCCATGGTAACTCCTGCCCAAGTGACTGTCTCTGCCCTGACAGGACAGAGAGGCCAGCTGATTGCATCCCAGGAAGTGCCTAAGCACCCTCTGGTATTTCTGCTGCCCTGTGAGCCAGCTGCCAGCACCAAGGTAAAGCCTGAACCCACTCTGCTAATTATTCTGGTCACACTTGCTCACATGTGAAGTTACCTCCCATCTCCCTCCCTTGCCATCCCCAGCCAGAAGGGATGTGCTGAGGTACTGCTCCATTCCAGACCCAGCATGCTTTCAGGGGGATTAATTCCCTGTGCTTTTGCTCCTTTCCCAGCTCCTCTGCATGCTGGAGGGTAGGCAGCAGTGCTCCCATCCCAAGGAGGGGCGTTGCTGTGGTCTGAAACAGCCTAAAAGTTGAGGGACAATGAGAAAATTGAGCTGGAGCCCCTGGTTTCAAATAGGTGAGGCTTTAGGAGCACAACTGCTGGAGGCTGGTGAGATAGAACTGGGGAAGCTGGACAGACTCCTCTACCACAAAGCTGCTGGAAAGCAGACAGTTTGGTGAGGACTAGGGAAGGCAGTGGGAGAGGCTGAAGGGAGAGGAGGATAAGTGGGATGGGGCTGTAACAGGCTGGGGAAGAAGAGGAGCCAACAGTCCTATGTTGCAGTCACCCACACATCAAAAGGAACAAAAGAAATCAGATAAAATCATGGACTGATATTACAATTTGCCTTTTATGCCCAGTGGCTGAGCTGCAGCAGCTGGCTGAAGGAGCCCCTACCCTGAGAGCTGCTAGGAGATATAAAGGGGCACCCAAAGGGTCACTCTGTGCACATGCAGAGTTCCTTGTGCTCTCCTGCAGACATCCAGCTGCTGCACTCGGAGTCACCACAGGACCTACTGCAGGGACAGAATCCAGTGAGTGTCTTCTTCCTGTGAGCATTTGTGGTGCCCTTATCTGTCTCTTTGCATGTAGAGATGCAGCAAGAGGTCTTTGGTCACCCACTAAAGTTACCAATGCTCCGTGGGTTGGAATGAGCCTATCCCAAATAAAGGGCAGTGTCTGCACTCCACTAGGAGGATTTGCTCCTGGCCCAAGATGACCAAGAGCAGCAGAGGTCTGTAGAAATGTGGCAGAGCACAAGGTCAAGCTGATGTGTGTGACTGAAAGGGGATTTGTGCCCCTGTTCCTCTCCTCCTACTCTTCTCTCAGTCTTTCTCAGTGCATATAAAACGAAGCAGTAACTTTAAGTCCTCCCTCGACCTCTTGATACTCAGGCAGAGGCAGATGAGCGGAAGGATGGACATCTACTCTAATCTCCTGGAATATGTCCCTGAAAGATCTCTCAGGCTGAAGGACCTGGAGCTTATAGGCGGGTCCTTTTCTAGCCCGAACTTATACAAGGAAGATTATAAAGNGGTCTCCCTGGCCAGGCAGGGGTTAAGGCTTCTCTGTTGTAGTTTGTTTCCCTTTGCCAAAGTGGGTGTTGCTGGAATGTCTCCTCTCCTAAGAAGGGGGGCCGAGCCGTGTCCTCTNTCTACCACAAAGCTGCTGGAAAGCAGACAGTTTGGTGAGGACTAGGGAAGGCAGTGGGAGAGGCTGAAGGGAGAGGAGGATAAGTGGGATGGGGCTGTAACAGGCTGGGGAAGAAGAGGAGCCAACAGTCCTATGTTGCAGTCACCCACACATCAAAAGGAACAAAAGAAATCAGATAAAATCATGGACTGATATTACAATTTGCCTTTTATGCCCAGTGGCTGAGCTGCAGCAGCTGGCTGAAGGAGCCCCTACCCTGAGAGCTGCTAGGAGATATAAAGGGGCACCCAAAGGGTCACTCTGTGCACATGCAGAGTTCCTTGTGCTCTCCTGCAGACATCCAGCTGCTGCACTCGGAGTCACCACAGGACCTACTGCAGGGACAGAATCCAGTGAGTGTCTTCTTCCTGTGAGCATTTGTGGTGCCCTTATCTGTCTCTTTGCATGTAGAGATGCAGCAAGAGGTCTTTGGTCACCCACTAAAGTTACCAATGCTCCGTGGGTTGGAATGAGCCTATCCCAAATAAAGGGCAGTGTCTGCACTCCGCTAGGAGGATTTGCTCCTGGCCCAAGATGACCAAGAGCAGCAGAGGTCTGTAGAAATGTGGCAGAGCACAAGGTCAAGCTGATGTGTGTGACTGAAAGGGGATTTGTGCCCCTGTTCCTCTCCTCCTACTCTTCTCTCAGTCTTTCTCAGTGCATATAAAACGAAGCAGTAATTTTAAGTCCTCCCTCGACCTCTTGATACTCAGGCAGAGGCAGATGAGCGGAAGGATGGACATCTACTCTAATCTCCTGGAATATGTCCCTGAAAGATCTCTCAGGCTGAAGGACCTGGAGCTTATAGGGGGGTCCTTTTCTAGCCCAAACTTATACAAGGACGATTATAAAGCTCTGAATGTGTTTGAGAGGGTCTAAGAGCTCTGGAACCAGCGTGAGACAGCCAGCAAGACTCTTCCCATTGCCGTGCCTTTCTCCGGGTAGATGCGATCCGGAGCAGCGAGGGGGCTAGCGGTGCTGATGCAGCTCCACAAGTCCCCAGATGCTGAGGGGCGGCGGTGTATTCTCCTGGCACCCGTGTCTTCTGCTCCGTGCTCCCGAAGCCGGGGTCGCTCCAGCTTTGCTGAGCGTTCCCAGCTGCGGCGGGGCCCGGCGGGTCGCTGCGGGCCGGGCGGCGGGGCGGGCTGCGGGGGCTGC